>RJWM01037889.1:0-17134 GCA_004363535.1 Dasyprocta punctata | reverse complement strand
GCTCCGCCTACCTCAGCCTCCCGAGTGCTGGGATTAAAGGCGTGCGCCACCACGCCCGGCTTGGCCCTAGTTTTTTGAGACAGGGTCGCACTATACAGTTCAGGCCGGCCTTGCACTCATGGTGTAGCCCAAGCTGGCCCTGAACTCACAGCGCTCCTCCTACCTCAGCCTCCTGAGTGCTGTACCTATTAACTTTTAAAAGTAATTGGTGGACTTTGCTTTTGCTACTTGAGTACAAGAGGTGGAAGGAAGGGTTCCAGTGTTGGGCATGGAACCCATAACTTTGCACATGCTACTATAAAGCACTTTACCACTATCACTGAACTACAGTCCCAATCCTAAGTGTACTTTTCTCTACCTTTTTTTCAGTAGTACACACTGGTTATACAGATGGGTTTCAAAACATAACATATACAATCATTCTCATCTTCCCATCATTCCCTAGGTGTTATTTTCAAGAAGACAAATATGGAACTCTGAACACTGACTAGTTATTTGAAATTAAGAAATCTTTAGATTTTATGTGGTATCTGTTGATACACTTTGCATGTCAGAATTCTCAAGTTAATCCCCAGGTTGAATGATTCACTAGAACTCACTGGACTCCTTTCTCAGAGGATAGTGTATCACTGATTCCATGATACTGATTTCCAATAGCAAAAGCATACCAAAAAAAAAAAAAAAAAAAAGAATCAAAGGGAAAGGCACACACTGGACAGAAGTCCTAAGAGTCTTATTTCAGTGGAGTCACACAGAACATGCTTAATTCCTCCAACAACAAATTGTGACACGTATGAAATAGTCTCTCAGCCGGGTGTGGTGGTGCATGCCTTTAATCCCAGCACTCAGGAGGCTGAGGCAGGAGGATTTCTTGTGAGTTCAAGACCAGTCTGGGCTACAAAGTGAGTTCAAGGCCATCCTGAACTGCATAGTGAGGCCCTGCCTGAAAAAATAGGGCCGGGGATTTAGCTCAGTGACCTAAGTGCCTGCATGGCAGACGCGAGGTTGTGAGTTTGATCCCTGGTACCAAAAAGAAAGAAAGAAAGAAAGAAATATAGTCTTTCAGAGCAGGTCCTTAAAAAGGGTATATGGGACTGGTTACACACACTCATTGCTCAACACATACCAAAACTCTAGACTCCCAAAAGCAGGTGTTCAGCAAAAACCATACTGAAAATCCTCACCAAGGGCCAACCATATATTCTGTGGATAGCAGTCTCAGATCTAACATGTAACTAACTCTTCCTTTTAGACTTTTAGCTATTTTGTCAGTTGGATGTTTTGAGAAGCAGATGTTAAAAGTGAAGGGAGAAGCCGGGCGTGGTGGCGCACGCCTTTAATCCCAGCACTCAGGAGGCTGAGGTAGGAGGAGCGTTGTGAGTTCGAGGCCGGCTTGGGCTACAACGTGAGTGCAAGGCCGGCCTGAGCTACACAGCGCAACCCTGCCTCAAAAAACCAGGGCCGGGAGTTTGGCTCAGTGGCTTACACACCTGTCAGGCAGGCACGAGGTTGTGAGCTCAATCCCCGGTGCCGCAAAAAAAAAAAAAAACAAAAAAAAGTGAAGGGAGAGGGACTGGAACTAGGTACTAAGAACCCTTAGACTCTGATGCTGGTCAGTCGTGGGAAAAGAAATGAGAAGGGCTGGCATGGAAAAGCATCAAAAGTGTGGTACAACTGACAAAGTCTTAGACAACACAACAGAAAACTCAGGTACAGAGATGTAACCAGAGTTATACGTTAGAAATTGCCAGGCCTTAGAAACCTTGTTGCAGTTAGTTGCTAGCTGGGTTTTGTCAGAAAAGAGCACATGCTTTGCTCAAATGCTGCTGCAAATTTTGTAAGTGCTATGGTTGAAGATTAACAACTAATTCAACTTGTAGTTAACCAGTAAAATTCTTTTTTGAATGGAGATACAAGAAGCGTACCCACTAAGGCCACTGAAGCCACATATAAGACCATTTATGCAAGACATGATGGCACACACCCGTAATCCCAGCACTGGGGAGGCTGAGGCAGGAGGATCACCACAAGTTTGAGGTCAGCCTAGGCTACACACTGAGCTCAAGACCAGCCTAAACTATAGAAAACTAGACCCTGTCTCCAAAAAAAAAAGAAGAAGAAGAAAGATAAAAAAAGGTCATTTATGACTACAATGATGTACAGTCTAGGACTTTCTTCAAAATAATTCAACAGTGCTCAAGAATGCTGTTATACATAAAACTGGTCATAAACTGATACTGAAACTTGATGATGGGTTCTCAACTTTTGTATATATTTGAAGTTTTGTGGGGTTTTTGGTAGAGGCTTGGTTTTTCAGACAGTCTTGCTATGTAGTTCAGGCTGGCCTTGAACACATGCAGCCTAGGCTGACCTTGAACTCACAGTGATTTTCTCACCTCAGTCTACTGAGTGCTGGAATTATAGGTGTGTGCCATTAAGCCCAGTCTAAAGATTTCAATAATAAAAATAAAATTAAAATGCTACAAATTTAAATCCAAACATTAGCTAAACAAAAAAGGCTCTTCTCACTCTTTCAAGTGCTTTTTCCAAATGCTTGCAAAATTCAAAAGATAACACTCAAGATTTACAATAAAGAAAGCACATGCAACTACTTTCCATTTTTATCTATTTCTATTTCGTATTTATAAGTAACACGCTTATATTGTAGTTTTTGAGCTGTTATTCTACCCATCCCAGTCCAGTTGCTTCTGGTCTACCTTCCTTATAATAACAAGTTCTAAGGAGTTACACAGATTTATAATTACCTTTAAAGACAGTGGTGCGGGACATTCTATACCCAAACAACGTCGTCTGTAAAAATTGTTTCAATGTTGGCTAAATAGCATTTACAGCTAAGTTATGAAAGATGCTTTAGGGTTCTTCTACAGCTTTGTTTTCCTTTGAGCACCTCACTGCTCTTTTCGATTGCTAGTTTCCCATGTGTTATTATTGTTAATTTATTTCCACTCTGCTACAGTTGTAAAACACTTCTATCTTCAAATATTTCAGACACTCTACTAATCTTCTGGGCTTGAATAATCTCTTCTAGAGCCTTTTACTTAATGAAAGCTTGCTCAATAAGCCTAGACCTGTTCCACACTGTAATGCTGGGATCTCTTCCTATTACTTCTTGTGTTTAATCCTATTTACTGGATATCATGCCTTCTTCTTTACTTAAATCCTCAGTAGGGCAGAGTGGTTAAAAATGTCAACACAAATGAACTAAGCTCCTGTTCTGGGTCCTATTCCATGTGCCTACCCCCAAGTACCCTGTGAATCAAGGTCTGAGCCTTTCCAAAGTTCTCTAATGCCAACTTACTTGCTTTGCTTGTTGCCTTCTTGTACTTAGGTTTCAGCTTTCTCTGGACTGCTAACTTAGATACAATTCATTTGTGTTTTACACTTCAAAAAATTTTTTTTCCTTTTTTTTGTCCCAAGGATTCATACATCTACTCTTTTACTATCTTCTAGGAAGGCACAGGAAGAAACGGAAATTAATATGCACCTTAATCTGTATGTTCAACTAGAAATTTTTATGCACCTAGTTTTTTTCTTACCACATACTGTCTATACCCTAGCTCTAATTTACTCTCAAGATGCATTATTTCCTATTTTTTGCTCTTTATTCTTTCCATTCTATAGTTCCCCATCAGAAACACAACTATTTCCTGTACCTTTTAATCTCAAAGCTTAGTCTGCATATTTCTATCATAGTATTTATACTGTAAAACATTGAACAGCAGGTACCATGTTCAAACTTTAGGGTTCCTGGGATATACCAGGTCTTCAAATGTTTAGAAATACAGTATGCCCAAATTATTAAATAGAAAAGGTTTGCTTTTCTATAATAAAATTCTTAAATACATAAACTATATTTGAGAAAGATCTGGACTCTACTGTCTTCTTTTCGAGACTCCTTTAAATAAGTAGTGTGTTAATACGTTTTGGATCACTAACAAAATAGATGAGGCCAGGTAAAGGTTCATTAAAGGTTTGTTCAGCTCATAGTTGGGGGTGGGGGCAGGCAGTGGCTCAGCCTTTGGTGAAGGCCTAACAGATTTGTCAGACGAATGCATCACACTGGCAGGGTGACATGTGGAAGGAAGAGATCACATCTTGAGAAAGGAAGCCAAGACTGACAGAGGCGTCACAATTCCTACCAAAGGCATACCCACAATGGACCTAGGGACCATCCATCAGGCTCCACTTTCTTAAAGGTTTAACCACTTCTCACATCAACACTGGGGACCCAAGCTTCCAACACATGAACCCTTAGTGGCACACTTAAATCATATTCAAATCACTGTAGGGGGTAACAAAGAATTCCATGCAGAGCTAATAAGAGAAATGTATAATTAACGTGTTTCTAAAAATAAGGACAAAACCCTATAGGTAGCTAAACTCTCAATTACACTAGTACTCAAAAGAAAGTCTATTCTAGTATAGGCAGTCATACTATAGTATAGGCAACCTTTCCCTTGAGGTTTATTGTCTTTTTTTGGTACCAGAGATCGAACTCACAACCTTGCGCCTGCCAGGCAGGCACTTAGGCCACTGAGCCGAATCCCCGGCCCTCCCTTGAGGTTTAAGTGTAACTGAAGCTAATCATTGCAAAGTGACCCAAGCAGCTGACTTCCTGCATTTACACTGTGGAACACTAACTGTGTGCAGACTATATTAAACATTTTGGTATAAATGGAACTTGAACAAGTTCTAAGACAGGGTTTGAAGTATTCTATATGGGAATACAAAAAGGTAGGGGTTTATTAAGGTCAACTTTACTTATCACTGTGCAAGAGGCTATCTACAGAAGAAACAAGGCATTCCTCTTTCTCTTGTAAGCATGGCCTGGTTCTCAACGAGACACGATTCTACCTTAGGTATATAAGCTATTGTATCATTGAGAGTTTACAATCACTTTGGTGAGATAAAGTCCATATTCCAGTAAGTCTTAAATATATCTGAATCTTAAGTTTTCTCAGTAAAATTTGCTTTGCTCCACATTCAACAGTCTTTGACTTACCCTCCAGAGTAGATGCTTTTGATGACCCAAACTATGTAACATCTTTACCAAATAAAAACAAAAAAATAGCAAACAAACAGTGAGTAGAGCCTAAGGAATTACATTTTAGGGAAACAGATTATGTCATCCCATTCCATTTTTAAAAATAGGTATTCTATACAATAGTGAAACTACATTTTCATAGGTGGCCTGTAGACTAATAATTCTAAAAGACTTCAGTTGTATTAAACAAAGCGGAATCAATTAAACTTTGTTACTTCAAAATATGGTTTACTGTAGCTAATATGTTTAAATAAGGACACCATTCATCTGCAGGCATGTTCTTGTTTAGCAAATATTTAATGTTATACCACATAGAAAAAAGAAAGCACTTCTTATTTTAATAGATAACAAAGGTTCATACCTTAAATTTAGACGACACTGGTAAACAAGCAAAAATGCTTACAGTGAAATTTTACATACTAAAACAAATCTCATTTTTAGGACACATTGACAGAGTAACTTTTGATAATAGTGAAAACACAATCAGGTTAAAACACCTAGGTCAAAAATACATTACTTCAAAGTATTATTTAAGAATACTTACTAAAATAATACATATTGATTAGTTTTTTAAAAAAGCAGAAAGTTTGCTTCTCTTACTAGTAGGTATTTTTCAACATTATAAAAAAACATATACTAAGCAGATGTTTATGGAGGAAGAAATTAAAAATGAAACACTTAACAAAACCTACCAGTAAAAGCCTGGAATTGAAATCAAATTCTCAATCTAGTGCCTAAACTACATAATCTGAGAGAAACACTTCTTTCTATACTTACCGGGCCCCAGAGTGCATAGCTGTTTGGCCACACAGATTCCGGGCCATACCCAGGCCCACCCAATGCAGCGGTGGGGAGAGTGTTGCCCTCAGGAGCCTGCAACCTGAACACCATACCTAGGTGAATCTGCAGTGTTTCTGACCATCTTTGAGAAAACATTAATGTAAAAAGATGATACACAAATTTGAACAGACAAAAATCAACTACTATCTGTAAAGGTATTTTTCTAAAATAACTACTAGTAAATTACTAAGTAATCTTATAAGCAATGAAAGAGAATTGACAAGATCACATTTTATATCTAATTTCTTCCATTCTTCTTTTGACTACCATCCATTTTGAACTCTGCAAGTGACAGAAGGTTAGGGGAGATTCTTGAATTGTTTGGATAGTAATAAATAAGAAGCAGTAAGGCAGTACAGTCATTGCATCACAGTTCTAAAGTAAGACTTTCTCTATATATATCCAAGACCAACATAACAGTAACTTCATTCAAGAAAAATCTACTCTTTCTCCCATCAAAATCCAAAATCATCATATTTGACATTGCTCAAAATATTTTTGGGCTTCCTTTAGGAATAGATCACTAAATGACTACATTACTATTGAAAAGGAACAGTTAATAGTCATGATTAGATCAATTCTATATGTCCACATCTGTTAATCTAAACAACTCTTTTGAAGGTAACAATATGCAATACTGCGACCATTGTGAAATTCCTATCATCCTGTTTTGTAAACCTATAATGTTATTGTATTGGATGTTGTTGTCATTTGTCTCTTTTGCTTTTTGTCTTTCTTTTCCGTATCTTTTTTCCCTTAAATAAAAAAAAATAGATCACTATATCAATATACTCAAAAATTGTATTACCTTATAGAGAAGCTGCTTTTAAAATACCACTTGAAAGATAATATAATTATAAAAATAGACAAAAGAGGACAAGAGACAGTTCTCTTACAATACAGAAATGGTCCAAAGAAAAAAGTGTAAAGGGTAAGGAGGAGGGGAAGGGGAAATAAGTAAATAAAGATATGCCATGTACAGGATCCTAATAACCTCGATTAATGTAAACATTATATGGTATTATTAATCTTAACTCGTGTTATAAGAATGAAAAATGGAAAAACAGAAAACTAGGATAGAGGAAAAGAGGAGGAAGGAGAAAGAGGGAAGGAAGGGGAGGAGGGAAGGTTAAAAAAACAAACTGTGGTATGTACATGTAATCACTTCCCCAAGATGATTATACACTGCATGAACTTCAAATATGTACTCATAAAATTAAAAGAGCAAAAAACATACCACTTGATTTTATTCAGAATCAGCTGACTTCTATTTCCAATAACCTTAATTAAAACTACTCAAAAACATGTAACAGGCTAAAATAGCTCGGAAACCTTAAAAGTAGTCTGGGGGCAATAACAAACCAGATGAGTTCCTAATTACTATCCTGCAGAAGTTAACCCCAAAGTAGTAAGTGATGTTGTGACATTTCCATTTCATCAAAATTCCACAGTGAGACTCTGATACCATATTAAAAGCAAATGGCTTAACCTATTTGATTTTTAAAACCTGTTAATTAATGATGGGTCTTCCCCCTAGGAAAATGCACACTGATATTTATAGATTAAGTAAAGAATCTCTGGTGTATGTTATTTGTTCTACAAAAATATTGCCAATAGAGACACACAAACTTTTAAAGTTTTATATATATATGTAAATATATATAGTTTTATATGTTTTATATATTTATATATGCATATATAGTTTATAGCAAGATATTATACCCAAGTGTAGGCAATTTTTTATAAGCATCCTTCTTCCAAAAGGTACTTCAAGTAACATACTTAATGAACATGTGCATTTCTAAATCAAGATGTATTATTTACTAGCTCTCTAGCACTGGGTAAGTTATTTAACCTTCTTAACCCTCAGTTATTCTCACTTTACAAATTGAAAACTATTTACTTCACTGAGTTTTTATGAGAATTACATGAGATAATCCAGGCCAAGTACTTACATACTGCTTGACATCATGTTAAAGTAACAATTACTAGATTAAGATACTATAATTCTGGCATCATATGAAAAGCCCCTTCACAACTATTTACTCTAAAATTGCAACTTTGCTTATCTACAATGCAGATAATTATTAATTCTTAAGATGTAGGAATATCTAACTTTCATATAAGACTTTCTCCCTTCTTTATGTACATAATTCCTTGTTTAAATAAAAGATTTAAAAAATTTTCTTCCTTATACAAATCAGCTAGACTGTGCAAAAGAAAAGCAGGTCATCAACAAAAAGTTTTCTTAAATTTACCTTTTTAATTGGCCTGTTAAGACTGACTAAAGGTACACATTACACTCCTGGTAGTAAGAAGCAAAAGATTACATATGATAGTGTAGTTAAGTATTTCCTAAAAATTAAAGCACAAATCATATAATTGAGAGCTTTGTCAATTTTTTTAGAGAAACTTTTAGTCAAAAATTTACTGGTTGATTATACTGTAATGAACAAAGACTAAGCTACTTCATCCACTGACAACATTTCAAAGAAAAAAATTTTACAATCAGGAGACTTTTAAATGTAGTTCACCGATAACTGCAGGAAGACTGCCACAACAACCTTTGAGCGATGAACTTAAAAGCAAAACCAGAACTAACTCTCAAAACAAATAATCAACCATTATTTCCCCTACTCAGGAATTAGTAATCTCCTATAAATACTTTGTGAGTATTACACTTCCTGTGCAAAGTTACTGGGTAAAGATTGCATAGTGAAGAAATGAAATATAATCTTTTAAAAGAACTGAATTCAAATAATTTTGTCTATATGGTCTTGTGATAAAATGAAGATGACTGTTCAGACACTATATATTATCTTTGTCATTTAAAAAATATATGTACTGTTTTAGATGAACTGTCATATACTAACCCTTTTCCCTCACATTGCTCTTTATAGTGGGGCATGATAGTAATGAACAAGGCTAGGTCGAAACAAATTTATCACTGAGTGGTTGTCAAACCTGAGTGATCATCAGAATTACCCAGAGCAATTTTTTAAAACACATTAGAGATTGATTATGTTGTCTGGATTGAGCCCAGGAGTTTGTATTTTTAACAAGTGATGCTGATGTTCCTAGGGAAAGAGCATACTTTCAGAATCACTGATCTAATGCCATGTTTTTCAACCAGGGTTGAACGTAAGAGTCATGGAAAAAGAACTTTTGAAAACACCAATACCTATGACAGTGATGGCAGTCCTATGGCACACGTGCTGTAGCCAGTTATTTGTTATAACTGAAATCTTTAAAAGGTTTGCCATCACTGGCCTACGAGGTCCCTTAGATCTATACTAAAAGTCTGATATTTTTAAACTTTCTAGATAACCATAGCCATGACTGCAAACCACCAGTCTTGGTAATTAAACAGAATCTACACAAAATCCACTAAAGACAGAATTTTTTATACAAAAGTAGGATACAAATTTTAGCAGACAAAATTTGATGGGGTGACCTCAGTTACTGACACACCTATGGTCTGATTCAAGAGTCACTGTAGGTATACTTTTTGCGTTAGATCCCATATAAATATAAAGGAAGTCTTTACATCATCTTTATTTTAATGGCTTACCTTTGAAAGTAAGAGAGCTGTAGGCTGCTACAAACTAAATCTACCATGTTGGGGCTGACTGACAATACTGTATTGTTAGTTAACTCTTAGGCCCTTGGCAAGTTATTAAGCCTTGGTTTTCTCATGAGTTAATATAATTAATACAGTCATTGTAAAAATTATAAGGGCATCCAGGTAGGAAGTTGGCTCAGAGCCTGGCACAAACTTAGTATTATTTAAAGCACTATGAGCTATACCACAGACATTACCTATTAGAAACATTAAGTGACGGTCCTTCAAAACTACCATCTCCCCTTCAATCAACATTATGAGACTTGATCAGTAGCTTCAGGGCCTCCATTTTTCACGGCTATAATTATAGCACTGTCAATTTATTAGAAGGTACTTAAAAATGTTGATTATAACTTCTAATATTTTAACAGAAACAAATTAATGGAAATAAAAGCTCTGTAAAAGTAAATAGTATAACCTTACAAAATGAAACAAAGGAAAATATAATTTTGTTTTGTTTTGTTTTTTTGTGGCACCCGGGATTGAACTCACAACCTCGTGCTTGCCAGACAGGCGCTTAAGTCACTGACCCAAACTCCAAGCCTAGTTTTCTGAGGCAGGGTCGCACTACGTAGCTCAGGCCGGCCCTGGCACTTGCGATGTAGCCCAAGCTGGCCTCAAACTCACAATGCTCCACCTACCTCAGCCTCCCGAGTGCTGGGATTAAAGGCGTGCGCCACCGCACCCAGCTTATAATGTTCTTTTATTGACCGCTTAATGACTTTATAATTGCTTGTACTGCCTGTTTGCCTCTTTATTACTCCCCACTTGTGTTTACTGTATACTGTACGAAGCAGCCCTGAAGGAGTTTTCTTTTAGGCAGTCTCCCTCCAGCAGTCTAAGCTTTGGTGGACTGGGGAAGGAGGTAGCTCTCCTCATTAAAGTTAGGTATGGACTTGTGCTTCAGAAAAGGACTTAACAGCAGCACAATTCACAACAGCTAAATCTTGGAAGCAGCCTTCAGGTTCATTAACAGGTGAATGGATAAAGAAAATGTGGTATTTACATAAAATGGAATACTACTCTGCTAGAATGAAGGATAAACTTGAGTATGTAGGAAAATGGATGCACTTTGAGACCATAATATTAAGTGAAACCAGACACACAGGCTTAAATATCACACAGAAAATAAAGATGCAAGAAAATACCTATTTATCTTGATGCAATTCTATAAGCAGTTTCAGTTTAATGAAGTGCATTTCAAAAACTAGAGATCTCATCTAGTCTGGCAGTACACTACATGTGTAGTTTATAATGAAAATAGTTTTTAACCTGGCATAGCAATGTGAGCCTGTAATCCACAAACTCAGGAGATCAGCCTGGGTAACACGCACTTAACACCCCAACTCAAAATATTAAATAAAAATAGCTTTTTTAACAGCACCATTTAAAACTGACAAACACTGAAAATCCTCTAAGAATTCCAGAGGCAGAGTCCTTGATCCCATGTAGTATACTTCCCTCGCCTTTGGTAAATGACAGCTTGTTCAAGCTACACTGCTGCACTCAGAGGTTTCAAGATGATCATGCACAGGTTTGCCCAATAAGCAGTTTGCTTTCAACTTACTGCAGTAGGAGAAAAATTAAATTAGTTCACTGAGGGAACTGTGGTACTACTTAATCAGTATCACAGGACTAGGATGGCTAGTACAAAGCCTAAAGTACAAAAAAATGACTGAGAAAGTGTCCTAGAAGTAAAAAGTATATTGAAGATAAAGGTCACCTAATACAATCATAAACTTTGTAAATTCTCTTAACAATGCATCATCTCTACTAAGTCTTTCACTGTATGGTAGAAGATAATCAGTGCTTTACTAACTACTTCTCATGGCAAACCTTTTCTCTGTATTTTTGTTTTGTTTTGAGACAGGGTCTCCCTATGTATTTCAACCTAGCACTGAACTCACTATTTGGCCTAGGATGACCTCCAACTTGTGGTGATCCTCCTGCCTTATCCTCCCAAGTGCTGAGATTATAGGCATGCACCACTATAGATGGCCCATTCTCTTTCAGACGCTAAACTGGCAGAAACTTCAATTATCCTAAAACTTATCACTGTGTTGTACAAAGCTTCTAGATACAGCTTTTACAATGTGAGAGCTATTAGCTGGGCATAGTGGCACACTGTTATAATCCCAGCAGGAGGATTCCCAAGTTTGAACCTAGCCTGGGCAATTTAGTAACTTATTGTGAATCCGTCTCAAGATAAAAAAGGGTTTAGCTCAATAAGAAGGTCCCAAGTTTAATCCTGAGTACAGAGTGAGAAAAACAAGAGAGGGCAAGACCTGCACCAAGTCTTTCAAGCACAATATTTAGTTATTTCAATTACCCTTCATTATGGTTTTACATGTGTACATTTTGAGAACTACCTTGAACATGCAACTAGGTCTTGTTGGTATCCTTTTTCAAACATGGAGCTACAGAATACTAATCCAAGTAGAGAACAGTCAATTCAGTACAACTACTGCCTATCTGGCAGCCGCATTCCATTTACTCATCTGAAACTTACTGTGCATTCAAAATATTTATTAGGCTGGGGATATAGCTCAGTGACACAAGCGCCTGCCTAGCAAGTGTGAGGTCCTGAGTTCAATTCCTGGCATCAAAACAAAAAATATTTATTACATCTGTGTACAGTGGTATGGGCCTCCTAGAGTACTGGGAAACAACTCTTTCATTGGCTAGAATGAGGTCCCAGGTGGTAGTTTTCCTAGTTATTTCTTCAATTCACCAAGATATAACTCAGTAAAGAACTTAAACACTTACTTACTTATTAACAGCAGAGAAATTTCTCACCACCATAATAACTTGCCTATACTATACCATGAAATTTATAAATCCAGAGACTGTTTATTACCAACAAACCAACTCCAGAACCTTTCTAGACCAGTCCCAATTCATCAGTGTTGTAGTCCTGGACAATTGTGTACTTAAAGACTCCCTGTGGGTTCTATTACAATCTATTATGATTGAAAAGCAGTATTATAGCTCATTTGAAATAAGCAATGTTGATAAGTTAGTCACAACCTCAAGAAGTATCAGTAAATAAAGGTTAGACCTTTTCCATATATCCCGGAAACATGAATTACACAGTTCCATAAAGATGTTACAAACATTTAATTATATGCTTCAAATGGGTAAATTATATGTAAATTAATAAAAAGTTATCTAAAATATTTTTGTCTGGTTCTAATGGTGATATTATGTTATAAAACCTTTTTAATATCTTGCTAAACTCTGTATCAAAAATTCCTAATAAAGAGACAAATGAAACTCTGGACAGCATTAAGCCAGCTATTAGAATGGTAAACACAAATCACTTAAAAGCCAGAGATGACTGAAAATTAAGGGGTCCTCATTCATTAGATAACTCACCAAAACAAAGAAATAAAAAATAATAGATTTAACATGATTTCTAATTGATTTCTTCAGAAAAGACTAAAGTAATATTGAAATGCTTGGTTGTGTTTCTAAAACAAAAACATGAATGAAGTCCTCAAGCATGAGCACTTACTCATCATACTCGATATGATAAATAACGTCTTCATCAGCAGGAACACAGTCTGAATTAGACGTAGAGGGGGCACTGTCCAATTTATGTGTGTTCTCTTTGGAATTATGATTTACATTTCCATTAGTCCTTTTATAAGAACTGCCATTCTTCACTGGAGTTTTGCCACGTGAATGTCCATCAGAAGCTCTAGTAACACTATGTATATGTGCTTCAAACCAAGCACCAAGGCCGACATCTCTGGCATCCACCAATTCATTTACCTAAAAAAAGTTTAAAATCAGTTAATGAAGCTTAATTCCACCTAATGCTTCAAAAATCTTAATATAACTCACATTATTTGAGAGTTATCATGGTAAACAATGCTGTCAGCTACTCATGTTTAAAGTCACTTAAGATATTAGATCAAAATTACTCTGGAATGTGCTATCATAAACCTGGTTTTCACTAACATGAAAGTTAACTTTCCTCCCAATTTCACTCAATGAAATAGGCTTAATTACTTTATACTCTGTGCTATACTTTTGAAAATATATTCTCATGTTCCCAAGTCATTCTTACAAGTCATCAAATAAGAATGTCACTGATGAAAAAACAGGAATTTTAAATTATGATTGTGTTAGTAACTTATTTCATGAATTTCTTCATAATCCTAAGGACAATTTACATAGTCCAACAACAAAGTATTAAACAGAAAATAAAACTTGAAACTGAGATTATGCATAAAGAAAGACAAGAACAAAGACAAAATGTAAGAATATATGGCACATGCTTGTTATCCTAGCACTCTGGAAGGCTGAAGCAGGAGTTTGAGCCCAGTCTGGGCAAATAAGTAAGACTCTGCTGCCTCAAAAACTTTTAAAGGTGGGTGGGGATATAGCTCAGTGCAAAAAACACTGGTTCAATTCCTAATACCACACAAACAAACAAAAACAAAAACCAACAACAAAAACAGTAACAGACAAAATATAGTCAAGACCAATGGATGATCCAGAACTAAACTAAATAACCTGACAAAAGAAAGCAGTACAGTCAAACAGTATATCAGAGAACCAAAGAGTTAAGAAATGGCTACGATTATATATACCACTGGCACATCACTTTCTTAGCATGCTCAAGATCCTAGGGTGCTCAACCCTCAGCACCACAAAAAAGACAGACAGAAAGAGGGAAAGGAAGGGCAGAAGGAAGAGAAAGAAACAATAGAGGAGGGTTAGAAAGAAAAGCTCCTCTACAATATTGCAGAGCATAGGTCTAAAAGTTTTAAAGCCTTACAGAGAAATCTCTGATCACCTTTTCTTTTTTTCTTGTGTGTGTACACACACATATACAGGTGGCAAGGGAACTAGGGACTAAACTCGGAGCCTCTGTACACTGCCGGGTTTCAACACTGGCTCTTTTTACTTGTAACATTATTCCCAGTTTTTTTTTTGTTGTTGTTGTTTTAAATTTTGAGACAGAGTCTCACTAAGTTCCTAAGGTAGGTGCAAACTTGGAATCCTCCTGGCTGGCTACCCCAGGGTGCTGGGATTACAGGTATGTGCCACTACACCCCAGTTTTTTCTTTAAAAAGCTTTTTAAAACAAACATAAATCATCAGCACATGATCATCATCTTGTAAAGTTAGCTCTCCTCAGAAGATAGTCCACTGAAGGTACGTAATGTAATTCTGACAGATGGTATAGCTTGGAGTACAAACTAAAAACTAAATACCAGATACTTAAATGCACAATTAAATGCCAGATTTTATCCAAGATTCCTTAATTAGGTTTTGTCTGACCCTAACAAGCTTAATAATTCCTAATTTATAAGATAAAGAAAGAAAAGCACTGAGAAGTTAACCTGCTCTAGGTGACAGGATTTGAAAACATGTTGACCTTGAAATTTATGTTTTTGATATTATACCAAGAAGTTTGCTATAGTGACAAAACAGGTAAACAGGAACTTAAAAAGTAAGTGATGAACTAGGAAATAAAGCATAAAAAATTTTAAAGTTTCCAAATCACAAAAGTAACACAGAAGTTACAGAGAGTACAGACAAGCCAGAATATTCACTTTCACTACCAGAAGTAGTACAACATTTGACTGAAGGCAATATATGTAATGAACATGTACTAATGAAATAGCTTGAAAGACACACTAAATACAAGTATATAGAGGTTAGGAAAAAAGAAAAAGATCTAAAGGCCAACAAGATTAGATATTACAAAGAATCAGACATGGAACAAGTTACAGAGTGCATAAATTAGTTCATGTATTACACAGACATAAGGTCATTTCTTCCATGCCAATCACTGACAAATTTAGAGATATTTAATTTCTTGTAGGAAACACAGCTAAAGCAAAAAATAATCAATGTTAAGGTCTATGATAACTTGAAAAATAACCTGAGGTGGTCATTAAATTCTTTCACAGAAAATAAAAATGAAGTTTCATACAGCACAATCACAAGTATTGTTATAGCAGAAAATGTAGCATATTGTTGATAACAGCAAAAACATGGTAAGCAATATAAATGCTTACTATGCTCCTTACTATGGAGCAGTGAAAAGAACACATGAAACACTAAGTTTTCCTATCAAACATAAAGACACTAGCAGGCAGAACAAATACCTAGCTACCTCAGTATCTGGCAGTACAATTACAGTTAAGAGAAACCAAAATCAACCTAAAAATACTGTTAATGCTTAAATATTACATAGAGAAAATTTACTAACTCATATAAAGGAGTGGAGTTAATCTACAATGATAACTGGAAACAAGAAGTACAAGCTTTATTATCCTATTAACTGTAGTGAACTGTTCACAGAAATGCATAAGAAAGGTTTTACACACTATAAGGACATACTAAGTATGGCCAAATCTAAATGGGTCAAACTGCATATAACAGATTAATGCTCTTTTGTATAGCCTGGGCTTTGATGGCAGTTAAGAAAAAAGTATGGGGCCAGGGATTTAGTTCACCAGCATAAGCGCCTGCCTAGCAAGTGCAAGGTCATGAGTTTGGTCTCCGGCACCATAAAAAGTATGTATAATTCACATGAAAACAGTATATTGCCATGGTAACTTTTCAAGTCATTGAGCAGAAATTAAGAACTGAAGTAATTAGCCAGAAGACAGTAGCAAAAATGAACAGATAAGCATGACAAAAGAGGTAAATAGTGTATACATGTGGAAGTATCTCAACTGCAACCACAGAATTTTAACTTATGGAGGTAATTACAACAAAATTAAGAAGGTAATACAACAAAGAACTGCTTAACATTTTCTAAGAAAAGCATGCAAGGTCATATAAGCAAGTACTAGGTTTGTTCAGGAGGCAGAAGAAACCAGAGAAGGTATGGTCAAGAACTTTTATTATGTTTTCCATGGAAAAAGCAGGGCAGGTAGAAGAAAAAAAGATCAAGATTAGCTAATTTGAATAATGCTGGCAAGCTATGGGCTATACAGGTATATTTTGGTTTAGATCTGGGGTGTCTTCAAAACTCCAACATGTGTGAAAAGTGAAAGGATCATGATGGTTCTGTACTTACCAGTGGATTCATCCACTAGTGAGTTCTGTCATGGAGTGCGCTATTACGACGTGGGACCTGGTTCAAAGAGGAAGTATATCTCTCCCCCAGGCTCCTCCCACCACCCTCTGCTTCCTGCAGCCATGATGTGAGCCATGCTATTTCTACAGAGTGGGCAGACCAAAAAGGCTAAAAACCTTGAGCCCAAATAAACATCCTTGAGCTGTGTCGGGTATTGAGTCTCAGCAACTAACAGTGACTAAGACAGGGTAGTTTCTAGTGTTTGGTACCATATCCTTGATCAGACCAGAGGAACACTGGCTTGCTATGTATGATAAGAGAAGCAGATGGACTATGAACTTAGGATTGCTTTGCACATGAAAGATAGTCAACAACTTGTCCTGTGAGCCTATCTCTAGAAATGAGAAAGCCCTTTCAAACCCCACCACCAAAAGAACAAAAACAAGAAAACAGGATTTAGCTAGCCATAAGAAGCACAATTTCGAAGCCGGGCGTGGTGGCGCACGCCTTTAATCCCAGCACTCGGGAGGCTGAGGTAGGCGGAGCGTTGTGAGTTCGAGGCC
>RJWM01037888.1:0-16716 GCA_004363535.1 Dasyprocta punctata | reverse complement strand
TAATAATAAGACAGATTTTAGAACCCATAGGATAGAACCTCTTAATATTGTGTGGATAAGAATCAGGAAAACTTGAGAAGAGCTTTTCCTATCTATTATGAATTAAAAACTGGTGGTCAACTTAGCACCAGCTGAATTAATTCAACTGGTGTTATTAATTCAGCTGGTGTTGAGTAAAGATGGCCCACCTGAAGAAAGTTGCCAGCATAAATAGAGATGTGGAGAAGAAGAGCGAGGTGTTGTGGGTTCTTTCAAGGGTTGCTGTTTCGAGCCGCTGGTTCTCCCAGAGGTGCATGTCATGCTGGCTTCCCCAATATGGATTCAGCCATTATCATCAGAGGAGCTCCGGACCTCATCAATGAGAGTGGGTGTGGTTCACTCTAGGGGAGCTCTGCCCCTCACATTGAGCATCGCTTCCTGGCTCCAGAGGGAAAGATGTGTGCTGGAGAAGCTCGTCACACTGGACTTCCTGACCTGTACTCAACTGTTCTCATCGTCGGAAGAGCTCGGGACCTCATTGCCGCTGGGGATGGCTGTGGTACTCTTCAGGGCAGCCCCGCTCCTTATTTTGAGTGTGATTTCTCGGCTCCAGTGTAGAACCCTCAACCCACTGCACAGCTCCTTCACCCCGTTGGCATAGACTTTCTAGTTCCACCACTGACCTTTGGCCTTCTTGGCACAGAACTGTAAAATAGACTGGCGTGAGTCCTTATTGTGGGCTCTTAGTTTCCAGTTGGATTTGTGGGAGGTATTGTCATGTGTTTTGGGTCTTTAGCTGGACTCTTGCATGACATTGCTGTGGGATCCAGGCCATTGCCTGAATATCCTGGGTCTTAGTGTTGTGGACAGATTTTCCTACACTTTCTTGTGTTTAGTTCTGAGTGATTATTATAAAATAGTATTACAAACTGTGTGTCCTGTATGCAGTTATTCTCCCTGTAACCCCTGACTACAACACCATCCCATTACAGTGTATTTATTCTGCTTGCTTTCCTTTCTTACTGTCCCAAATTTCCTTGTCTCTGAATAGAAGATTTGTGGTGTTTGAAATGTAATGAATAAAATGAAGAATGTTCAGACTAAAAATGTGTGGATAATAATTCTTCACTGTCAAATGGGTGTTATCTCTTGATCATTTTTTTTCATTCATTCCATAACCCTCCAATATTTTTAAAAGAATAAAATACTTATTTTTTCATTTTATAAGAAAAAAAATAAGTTGGGGCAAACAAAGTAGCTTTTATGAAGCTCAAAGCATTCTCTTAACAATTAGGCTGTTCTTGATAGAATTTAATAGTAAGTTATGAACATATTGTGCTCTCCTCGATGTTCCTGAAAATCTAGTGCAGAGAAGATGGGATATTTTATAATTACTTTGCAATTTCAATTTGCTTGAAATTCAATTCCAATGAATTTGGAATTTATGTGTATATGTTAGTAGTTATATCATTTCAGGAATATTGGGCCAACACCTTAAGATTTGAACTTTTTATCATTTTTATGCAATTAAGTAGGTAAAGTAACTGAAATTTTAGTTCTGGACATTTGCTCAAAGATTATATACACAATGTCCAAAATAAGAAATGTTAAACTGCATCAAATTCAGTATATCATTTATATGGAAAAAGTCACACATTTGCAAAGCTATGTTATATAGACAGAATCCAAAATGTTCCCAAAGGCTCATATAGTAAGGTGTTATTGCCAAGTATAATTTTATTGGGAAGTGATACAAATGTTAAGAGATGGAGCTTAGTAGAATGCATAGGTCTTTGTCGACTTGCCCTTCAAGAATACTGTGAGACCTGTCGCCTCTGTTGCTCTTTACTTTGTATTTTTCTTTGCTTCTTCGCTATCATGAGATGAGTAGCTGCTTCTCTTATGTGTTCCCACTGAGACCTACTGCATCACACAGGGTTTGAAACCAATGGAACCAACCAGGTATGAATTGAAACCTCCATAATAGAAGGGGCTGGGGATATATCTCAGTAGCATAGTGCCTGCCTGGCAAGTGCAAGGTCGTGAGTTGGATTCTCAGTACCAAAACAAACAAACCAAGAAATATATTTGTAAGAGAAAGTAAATGCTTCTGTCTTTTTAAAAATTGTTTCAGGTATTTTGTTAAAGTAGCAAAATTAACACAGAAAATTGATATTGAGAGCAGGATCACTGCTCGGATTATACATGACAATGTAACTTTACAATTGGTTTTCAGGAGAAATTTGGAAAGTGTTTGAAGAATAAATAAGACTCTAGCAGCTAGAAATCTTTCTTTTCATGATTGCTAACCATAATTCTGTCTTCTAGATCTGATATTCTGCCCTCATCTTGGTTCATTTGCCTATATAGTCTTTCAATGGAATTTTTAATCTCCTGGATATCTGTTTGAATTTGTTTCATGATTCCATTTTTTTCCTGTGTTTGGTATTCACAATTTTCATCATTTTTCTAAACTCCTCTATGTTTTTATCCTTGTCTGCCCTAGAGTCACTGAGCAGGTACTTCATTATGATCTCCATCTCTGTGTTTACCTGAGAGATTCTTTCTGATCTGATTTTCCCTATAGTCTTATTCATCTGGGTTCATTTTGTTTGTTTTTGTTTTTGTTTTTACTACTGCTGCTATCATTTCAGAAAATTCAGGTGGGTAGCTTCTGATTTCTTCTATCTTGTCCCCCAGACTGGTCCTGGGGGGGCGGGTAGATGTCTGGGGTTGCATTTGGCTTCTGCATTTTGCTATTTTCTATTTCTAAATTTTGTTTTCTGTGTTGATGCTTATAAATTGCTTGTGGTAGGTAACTTTATCACTCATATTGAGTTTTCCCTAGGAAATGTCTTTTTCTCAGAGATATCTTCTAGGTGTAGCCACTTGTTGACCTTTGTATCTGTCCCAGGATCCTACCTTGATAATTTATTAGGAATGAGAAGTTTCTAACCATTTGGTCCAGTCTCCAGTCCTTTAGTACTGGACATTGGCAATGAGTATGACCCTAGACAATCACAGTGTTTTCATACAAGGGAGAACAATTGGCTACCATGAGTACAACACCCTGGCTAAAGTAATACTGTTAGCAATAACAACAGCATTAAGTATAGCCTAGGAACTGATAAAGTTTGGTAACTATTAATTTCTTACCTTTAACCATATGAGAGAAAACTCTAGTATTAAAACAAAATCCAACATAAACCAGGAACTTGTCTTTGGAGAGTTCTTCCCTTGGTAGAGTGATTTTACCCTGGGGGGAATTTGAGAGGGGTATGGTATAAGAGAGATAAATGTAAAGATATATAGTAGAATCAAAGCTAAAGGATGAAGAATGCTCACTCAAATTTTGAGAAACAGAGAAGAGGACACTGGAGGGTCTGCCTGTCTGCATTCTCTTTCTTTCTTCCACCCTGTAAGGTATTCAAAGCCCACTAAATCCATCGTTCAAGTGGACCTTGATATAACTTGCGCCTTATCAGTCCTTTTCATTCTCCACATTATGGTGGACATTTTGCGGCCTTGCAGAGTACAAGAATTCCAAAGCCATGGAGACTTCCCTAGGAACCTCAAAGGGAAATGTTATAGGTCAGGAGGGATATGGCCAATTTATGAATGCACAGTCCCTGAGAGGGTGAGGCATGTGAAGGTATGAGAATGAAACTGAAGTTGCAATGGACATCTTGGAAATTTATAGCAGATGGGAACCTGAAATGCCTGTTGAAAGAAGCAGATAACTATTTGTGAGAACCTGACCAAGAAAGTAGACATGGGAAGGGGAAAAGAGGAAAGAAGGAAGATTATATATATATATATTTTCTTTACACACAAGATAGTGAAGATAATTGTACTACTAATTCCATTAGTTCATGGAAAGAAACTGTGTGAGTGCTTATATTGCTTGATCTGTTTTGCAAGCCTCTATCATGTAATCTGAGCAACTGTTTTGAAGATAACAATATGCAATAAAGTGACCATTGTTAACTCCCTATCATCTTGTTTTGAAATCCTATATTGTTTTATTGTTTTGTTCTTACTGTTTTGTTTTCTTTTAATCTCTTTAAAATAAAAAAGTCAATCAAAAAAAAAAAAAAAAAGGAAGCAGACAGAGGTATAGCAAATAAAGCTGTAGATACAGGGCTGCCGAAGTCTTTGGGAAAACTGAACCCACTATAATGTGTCACAGATACCAGCATGTAATGGAGGATTCAATGTTTTTCCTGCCAGGGTTCAGTCTTCTCTTGGTGTGTCCTGTTTTAGGTTTTCCCTATTCCTTCCCTTTTAGTGGGATGTCTACACTGTACCACTGCATCCTGGAAATATGTTTTTTTTTTTTCTTTTTAAAAAACCAGAACTTAGGATTTGGAAAATTCTTAACCTATCTGTGAATTACAGTTGAATTTTAGGCTTTTCTGATTTAGGCAATACTAGTAACACTTTCATGACACTTTGGACTTCACATGTCATAGTAGATGCTGAAAGTTAAAACATTTTGAACTACTGGGGCCAATGAATATATGTGCTTATAAAAAGCACAACAATTTTAAAAGTTTAGGGAAAAATCGTGTTAACTGGAATTGCACCTTCTAGGATTAATATATTGAAGTGCAAACTTCTAACGTGTCTGTATTAGGTAGAGGGTCTTTATGGAGATGAACAAGGTTAAGTGAAGTAAAAAGGTAACACTCTGATAGGGTACAATCAGTTTCCTTATAAAAAGAAACGGGATATTCTCTCTGTGCTTCTGTCTCTGTCTCTGTCTCTCCGCATGACTTGAGGAAATGCCATAGAACCATATAGCGGCAAAGTCGGTATCTGCATAGCAAACTAACTTTCTATTGTTTGTTTAACACAAAGTCTGTGGTGTTTTGTTTGAGCATATGGTGCTGCCAAAGCGAGCGCTATGGTGTTTTGTTACAGACCTGTAATGTAGGACCTTAAGTCTGTGTAAATCACTTAAGCACTACCAGAAAGTATTTTCAAGATTATATTGTTGGAACCATGATTTGCAGGATTTTTATGCTTAAGAAAATTAGGTCTATCCTTGTTCCCTATCAAATGATTTATAGGACGATCACAAAGAAAAATAACACAAATTCCTAAAATGGTACTGTAATGAATATAAAATAGCATAAACTTAATGAGCTGCATTCAGCAGACATAAGATGTAGGTAAAGGCATCAATTTAATGGGAGATGTTAGTTCATAACTATATAGTTTTTCTCTGAGATTAAAGTGAAAATATTATGTGTGTATTCTCATTTCAATTATATAATAATGTCCAACTTCAAATTTACATTTATCAGCTGAGTTGTATGATTATTTTTAAAGAGCTTAGAATTATTGGATATGATATATTGTAATTTTAAATTTCAAGTAAGTGTACATAAAAAGAAAGAATACTGGATTTTAGTTTTGAATAATTTTCCAAACTTAAAATATATCAATGCATTCAATGTTTAAAGTCTGATGACTTCAGAAAGCTCTAAAAACCATTGTTTCTTTGTTATTCTTCACTCATATTAAGTGATAAACAGTTTTTATCATCATGAGAACTTCAGAACACATAATTAAAAGAAAGGAAATAATTTTAAAAGGGAGGATGCTAAGAAAAGACTGTATTTAATTATCCTTTACAGTATGTAACAGAGTTATAGTTAGCCATGTGTTACTCAGGCACTATATTGCTGTTATTATACCTACTTTTGCAACTGCCTTGTGGATTAGAATATATAACAAAGAGGTAATACATGCACTGAACCTGGACAGGCCTTGCACTAGAGTTTAATATAGACACCTCCATTGTTTTTATTAAGCAATACTATACTACAAACAATTTCCACAAATTGAATTATTATTCCTGACTGTAGCACTTCATTCTCACTAAATAGATACAGTTATTGGCCACCTAAAGAGTAGTTAAATATCATCTCCTACTCATCTTTAGACTTCTTTCTTTTCATCATGTCATATAAATGATATAGACAAACAAAAACATACAAATAAAGGTAACTTTTAATTCAGCAACACAAATATCTTTCCTCTTCTATCAATTGCATCCCTTGCACATCTGAGATTATTTCTTATTTTAAAAAATTTTGTATTTCCCTCACATATCTTTTCTTCTTATTTCTTCCTTCCAAGGTCCAAAGAAGATATCAGCAGGAAACTAATTACATGTTTTCTGATTAATTACATCTGTTGGTAAATCTATTGGCTAAAGGCTATTTATTGGCAAATTGGCTTGCACAATAGAAGAAATATTAGAAAGTAAGCAGGTAGAACTGAGAGCGGTATGTGCCTGTAGACCCAGCTACTCGAGAAACTGAAGCTTTAGGATTGCCTGATCCCAAGACAGACAGAGTGAGATCCTGTATCTTAAAATTAAAAGTCATTTAAAAAAACCCAGAATTTTGGGTTTTAATAGTTTCGCTTTCTGTTTTTATTTCATGTATCATTGGTGATTATCTCTTTATTTTGAGCAGACTTGACCTCTACTGCTTTTGGTCTACTACCTTCATGTTGCCCAAATGACCTTCTGATTTACTGGAGTAAGATGTGGACTTTCACATTTTGTGGATATAAAACTATAGTGCTCTCTGTGTATATTCCAATTCAAGACACACTCTTCTTAGTAATTGTATTTCCCTGTTTCCAATATGGTCACTCTATCCTGACTTTGCCTTGAAGCCTTTATTCAAATTAACTCCAATTAGTTCTTTGAATTAAGAATAAAGACAAATGCAAAATAACATTGTTTAGTCCTTGGAGAAGATGGAAAATACACAGTAAATGTCAACATACTTATTCATTTTATATCATTAATTACAAAAGAACTTATATAGTTAAGCCAATTTTCTTTTACAATGAAAAACATAGAGGGTTAAAAACTGAAATCATATCTCCAAATAGATGGAACAAACTAAATTTAATCAGAAACAAAAAATGAATATTTTGGTCACAAAATGGAATAAAGTATAAAAAGAATAAATATTACAATTTCTGTATCACTTATTTTTCTCGATAGTTAAGACAGTTTATAGCAAACTTCAGCAATAACGTTGCATAGTTTTTCAGATACAAAAATAAAAGTAGATGGCGATATAAAACTGTTGCAAAAGGAAAGAGGATCAAGAAAACAGAAGAGAACAAAAAAGAATTAAAATGTTATGTACATGTCCATATACATGAATATAATCATTATGTACTGCAAACACATAGTAATAAAAAATAAAGGTACAGTAGCCAGATTAAATCAGTTGTAAAAAAGCATCTAAGACATTAAAATGTTAAATGTGTTTTAATAGACTTACAGATAGCACTTGCTGACTAGAACTGCCTGAAATGGTATTTTTCACAAAATAACATAAATACAGCGAAACAAAGAACCAACACTTCTTCGCTGCCAAGTTCTAGCCAGAGCTCTGCAGTACAGTAGGAATGTGACAGACACGCATGGGGACAAGATGGCCTTATGAGGAATGGGCTACCATCCTGACTCCACAGTTCAGGTTGAGACTGAGCCAAGAAGATATCAATACATTGGATAAAATAATCATGCAGCTCCTAGAAGTTGCAGCTAACAACATAGGCATTATAAAGCTTCCTACTGGAGAAGCTTGTGGCTCTAAGCAAGATATCCAGATTATTACATTTCCCCACTATATAGGCCAGCCCATATCGCACCCACTCCTACCTGGGCTCCAACGTCATCTCTATAATGCATTCACATTATTATGCTCTTGCAAATTGCAAAGAGAGCTGGACACCAGGACCTTTGTCATCCTGGCCCCTATGTACCTAACAGACATTCAAGTCCATGTTTCAGTGGCCACAGCAAGCTACCAGGTAGCCTGCTTTGAGCAGTTTTGTCTGTTAAAGCAAAAGGGAAGCTGTTGAGTAGACCTGCCCTCATTCTCTAGGGCTTTACAACCAGGACAAATGGCCCAGCCAAATTCTTGTACACTAGGAAGTTCCCAGCTAGTCCTCTTCACGCACTCATTCCACCAGAAAACATGTAATGGTTATCCCGAGTGCTTTGACACATGGATGCCTCAGAGGGGCTCCCTTAAACCTCTCACACAGAGCAGGGTATCCTCACTGGGCTCGTGCACACACCCTCACTGCCTGGCTCTCGGACACCAGAGAATGATGAATAATCACTGGGGGAAATAGTACCATGACTGTCTACCTCACCTGGGTAATTCAACCCTCAAACACCATGATAGTGGCTCACTTCTGCTGCCGAGAGATCTTATCCTACTCAGGCTTGCCAGAAAGGCCTTTCTTTCAAGCTACCTGGTAATCTGATGGCTGTCCCACACCCACACCTTCACGCACCACAACAGGAGCCACCGTCAAGCCGATCGTGCCTAAGCAAGCTGCATTTTAACTGATGGAGGAATCCCACAAACCACTGCGGACTTTACTATGTGGATACCACAATCATGGCCAAAATTGCTGACAGCTGAAAAACCTATGTGTTGGTCACATTACTGCAACAACCTAGAACAAAAGTCAATAGAATTTACTTAACTAACACTAAGGACACATCAGCAGAATAAGTTCTTTTAATAACAACAACAAAAAAAATCCTATGAATTTTGTTAATGCAACTGATTTTCCAGATGTGAGAAGATGAGGTTAAAAAAAAAAAGAACAAAAGCAAGGATATCTCCAAAGAAATGCAGTAAATCTTTAGAAAACAAACTCAAAGGAAACGAAATTGATAGACTGATTGAAAAAGTACTCAGAATAAAGTGATTCAGTAAACTAAACCAGCCACAAAAAAGAAGACAGGGAAACTAAATAAGAAAAATAGTCATGAATTAAGTGAGAAATTTAGCAAAAAAAAAAAAAAAGATAATTAAAAATGTAAGTATTTGACCTAAACAATTCCATAAATAAAAGAAAAACACATGATTGAATCTCAATAACAAATGAGATGAAGAAGAAAAATTTCCCAGATTAAATTTGGGCCTTTGAAAATCAAACTACTACACTCATGCACACACACACACACAAACAACAAAAACAAATAAAACAAAAACAGAAAAAAAGTATAAAGAAAGCTCAGATGACTTGTAGGAAATTGTTATGTGACAAAACATTCACTGAGATATCAAAGGTATCACAAATGATGCTGATAGACTCTACAAGGACAATAGAACAGAAAAGGAAGGGAAAGCTTATCTAGTAAAATAATAGCTGAAAAGTTCTCAAATCATGGAACTTTCTAGGTATTTCAAAATACTACTATTAGATTTAATGATATGGGCACTAAGGCATATTATAATTATATTCTTATGGTTTCTCTTATATGAGAAATTCAAAATATAAACAAGTAGCAAAATAAATGATTCATAATAGGAAGCAGAGAAATAGATTTTTTGCACTTGAGAAGAGGAGCAAGAGATGAAGGGAACAGCTAGAAAGGGGAAGAGACAGGAATGAAAAAAAAAAAAACCTAAGATCTATTATGTACTTGTGGCACCTCCCCACGAAAAATGTAATCTTCATGTACTGTAACCATGTAGTAATAAATAATAAGTCAACCAAAAATGTCCAGAAAAGGAACATTCTAACAGTAGCAAAAGCATAAATTCATACACAAGACAATTTCTATTACACTAATAGTTGATTTATCGGCAGAAAACTTAGAGGTCAAAAGAGAATGGCATAAAATTCTGAAAGTCCTGACTAAAATATAGTATTCCCAGGACATCAGTTTGGAAATGAGGGAGAAGTAAAATATTTCCAACACAAGCAAAAATTGAGGAAATTCATCATCACCAGACTGGCATTTCAAAAATGTACAAGGGAGCCCTATATCTTTATGTGAGAGAACAATAAATACCTTCATGAAAACACACAAAACTATAAAATTCACTAGAAAAATTAATACATTTAAATGCACAAAAGACTTTTCCAGAACAATTCATTCAAATCTGCAGAATACATATGCTAAACATATCAAACATTCTCCAGATTGAACATGTTAGGTCACAAAATAAACCTCAATAATTTTTCAAATATTAAAATCATATTATTATCTTCTCAGATCACAATGAAAGATGAGAAATCAATGAGAAATTATAAATAATACAAATTCAAGGAAGTTAGATAACATCTCTTATACGACAAATGGGTCTAGAAAGAAATAAAAAAAGAATTTTAAAATTGTATTGAAATAAATGAAAATAGAAGCACAGCACATCAATAGCTAGAGTTTGTAGCAAAAATTGTATCAAAATGGAAATTTATAACAGTAAGTATGTGCTTAAGACCATAGGAAGATTTTTAAATTAACAATTTAAGTGTGTGACTAACGGAATTATGTAAGGAAAAACTAAGTAAACCTTAAATTAATAACTGAAAAAAATAACAAAGATCAGAAGACACACACACCAGAAAGTAAAAATTAATAAAAGTATCTATGAAATGATCTAGTCCTTAGACAATATAAATAAAATTGAAAAATCTTAAACCAGAAGGGAAAAATAGAGGACTCAAATAAATTTACAGATGAAAAAAATATTTACAACTGATAATACAGATCTACAAAGCATCATGAAGAACTATCATGAACAATTTATGTCAATAAATTTAAGCACATAGAAAAAGTTTATAAAGTATTATACATTATACTTTTCTACAGTTGAACCACAAAGCGAAATTATGAGTGCACAAGTAGCAATTAGCAATACTGAAGCAGGAAAAAACGGACTGTCTGATCTTGAAAGAA
This sequence comes from Dasyprocta punctata, assembly GCA_004363535.1. Lineage (NCBI taxonomy): Eukaryota > Metazoa > Chordata > Mammalia > Rodentia > Dasyproctidae > Dasyprocta > Dasyprocta punctata. The sequence goes on along the minus strand of RJWM01037888.1, from coordinate 5,990 downwards.
AGCAGTCTTATTTGATGAATCTGTGTCCTTGTCTGAAAATAATGATAATGAACATATCCTTTAGAGTTTTATCAGGAGTTCATATCTATGAACTTATTAGTCTGAAATTATTTGCTTAAAATTCTTATATTGGCTATATGGTATCTCTTTTATTTTTATAATATATGTGGCATATGTTATGGTTTAGATCTCAAATGTTCCCCAAAATCTCCTCTTCAGAGGTGGGGCATTTGCAAGATGACTGGATCATGTAGGTGCCGAAGTTGCTGCTAAAAGACAGTGTTGGAAGGAAGAATGAGTCCATGGGGCCTGACCGGGAAGGGCAGAGGGTCTGCTCTACCTGCATGCAGACTCGCCTTTCCCTCTGCTTCCTGACCACCTTTCAGCTGACACCTTCCTTCACTCTGCTGTGCAGCCATGCCTTCTCTGCCTTGGAGCCAGCTGCTGATTTGGGTATGTATCCAATGAACCCATGGGAACAAATTAATCTTTCTTCCTTTAAGTTGCAGATGCCATGTATTTTGTCCCAGTGACAGGAAGTGACTAATACACCATTTAATATATCATTGTATGAAAGTGTATATAAATTGTATCCAATTATTTTCTATTGATATATTACTCATCTTTTGTATATTGCATATATAATTAAAATAAAATGTGTGTGTACACATAAACTCAAAGTAATTCTCACAAGAATTTTAAAATCTGTGTATATTATCTTTAACATTCTTTTCTGTGACTTGAGTTCATTTTTCTTTCTAAACAGGATTTGATATTTGCCAAATGCTACTTTTACTTTGCTGCACAAATATTTTCAAATTTCAGGATAACTTTCTACCATTCAGCTGTAAAATCTTCTCTTCTAATCCAAGTCTCTAAAGTCATTGATAATGAATATTGTTAATATCAACTAAGTATAGCATTTGTATTAATGAATACTTTCTGAGGAGTAAGCTAACAAGGAATTTCTAGAACACTTAAGTTATTCACTTGTATATTTTGTAATAGTGGAATGGAATTCAGTGATAAGTAGTAGAATGCACATAAAGTTCCAGATACTTAAGAATTCCCTTTTATGTTTGTTTCAAGCATCCAATTATGTAGTGGAACAGAAAGTAGTTTTAAAGTATAGAACATTAGGAAGACATGGAAAGGATTTCTGCAGATAAGTAAGAAAACTCCAATATAACTGAAGATAATAAAAAATTGTATACTTTATTTTGTATCTAATAGAGGTCATGTGACAAAGCCATCTACCTCACATTTTATATCCGAAATTTCATTTATTGAGCTAGAAATTGAAAAAAACCTTCAGAATTATTGTGAGAAATGCATGAGAAAATGCATCTGAAAGTTTTCTATAAAATCACCTGCAATACATAAATGAAAATTATCTTATTACTTGAAATAAATTATAAAATATACAAAAATTACATATTTTATATTCTAATGTTTTATATTGTATAATATAATATAACATTAAAAGATAAGCAACTTTATATTTTGTCTGGCCTGAGTTGCTGTCTTAGAAGAAGTATGTTTTCAGGAATGAGCAGGATTGTCTAATTGAAGGCAATGGGATTTTGTCACAGGTTGTTTCTGAGATAGTTCAGATAAGAGATAAGCAAGGATCAGAACTAAGAGGAAAAAGAAAACCAGCCTCTGCTGAGCAGTATAGGCAAGCTGATCCAAGTTTGAACTGTAGAGGGGTAGGGTGACAGTGCAAGGTCAGAATGTATATCTGAATCCTCTGTGGGACAATGCAAAGACACAGGATATGAAAATAAAACTTCTGAAAAACTTTTTGGTAGTGGGGACCTGGCCATGACTCCCAGTTGCAAGCTGCATGTACAAGGTGTACAGCAAAGGATGACAGAGACAGTATTAAGAGAGTATAAAGGGGACTGGGAGGTCAGTGCCTTGGGTTTGGCAAAAACAAAGACTCACCAAGCTGGCCACTATTCATTGAGTACAAACACACATTTAGGATAGTGACAGCTTCAGGGAACAGCAGAGGCCATTGCGTGAGCTAGTAAGAACAAAGCATTCTTGCAGAATAAGACACGGGTTGATAAAGAACCTGTTTTTTTGTTCCCCCCAAAGTGAAACTTATACTACTGTTATTGCATTTTTTTAAAGATCTGTGGTGTCCTTAGCAGATCCTATCATGCCCTTTGAGTTCTACAGCTTCACAGAACCTTGAGGCCTCTCCCATAGCTGGAAGAAAGTGGGAGTTTCCGCATACCAATTGGCCCATAAGCAAAACAAGCAGGCCTGCAACACACCTAGCTTCAGTTCACAACTGTTTCCCCAACATTTAGAGATCTGCTCGAATTTAAGAACAACTGGTAGATGTGTTGTGGTCAAACATAATGTAAGCTAACAACACTAGTAAGAGTTTAATTTATGTTATGATACTTTATATTACACTATGCAAAAGTTTCCATCCAATATAGAAAGTGATACAACTACAAGCTTCTACTATTATTGCAAGGTATAGATAACTCCATGGGTTTGAGCAAAAGAAATAAACCAATTTTCAAAATTTAAAAAATTCCATTGGAAATCTAGAAACACAATGACTGTTCTCTGTGCAAGATGAACAGAAAGAAAAATCTTACTTTTTTAAAAAAAATAGATAACTCTGCCATAAAAAAGATAAACTTGTGTCATTTGTAGGTTAATGGATGCACATTGAGACCGTAATATTAAGTAAAGTAAACTAAACACACAAACTTAAATATCACATAGTTTTTCTTACATGATAAACCCAAAATATAAATAAACAGCAAAATGGAAGATAAAGGAAGCAAGGGGCTCTTTTTCAAATGGCAGGGAGATAAGTGATGAAGGAGGGAAGATGGGAAGGGAAAATACATGAATGAAAAAAGAATTGGAAAAAAAACGAAGGAAGAGCTTTGCAAATGGGAATGGGACCAAGAAATTAAAGGAGCAGAGAAGGAGGGTAGGGGTAGGGAACAAATGAAATAATTAAAATGTGTTATATGCATGCAATACCATTATGTACTGAAAAAATGTGTTAAAGTACTTTTTTAAAATTTTTAAAAATGCATTTAATTAGAAACATAAGCAAAAATGCTACTGGAGAAACAATGAATTCCAAGTGTGACATACGAAGGCCTTGGAAGATGTCACTGTGCTCAATGAACAAACAAAAAGCTGAAAAAAATTAACATTTCTTTGATGAAAGAATTCACTGTTACCCCCAACATCATACAGAGGTGGATCTCCAGAATCTCAATTGCTGGAGTAGAACCTCCAAAGAAATTAATGCCATGGGCAGAAAAATTTGAAGTGTAATTGATGTATTCCTGGGTGCTCAGTGCAGATAAGACAGCTCCTTAAATAGCTCAGAAGTTGCAGCCATACAAGTTTTACCTGTAGCAACTTGACCAGAACCTCACAGTGAGCATCAGGAAATCCCCAAGTGTGTAGGAGTAAGAAATGCAATGTAAACATGTTGAAATATCCAGGGTATGTTTCTTCTTACAAAGACTTCCTTTCAAGAGACATTATTTTACCAAAGCTTAAATTATATATATGTGTGTATATATATATATATATGTATATATATATATATGTATATACATGTATACATTGTTATATATAATCTGTTAATATATTTATGTATTATTACATAGATCTATATTATATTTCTATATTTTTTTTCCTGAGGCTAACTGACCTGAAAGAAAAAGAAAAACTTACTACAGCTTTTTTTTCCTTTTGCTCAGGATAAGGAAAATGTCTACTTTGCTCCACTCTTGTTGGGTTATCCCACCTAACACCTAGAGGAGGCAGGGTGTGGGCTTAGATGCATTCTGAGATTCCCAGTCCAGAGGCACAGGATCACTAAACACGGGGATCTTATCTTAGGCAACAGGACACATCCCCTACCCACCCCTTTAGAACAACATTGCTAAGGTCCTAGTCCCCCAATTCCTTTTTACCAATATACGATATCAGACTAGGGAAAAAACCAAAGATATACTCAGTGCCAAGAAAACAGTCTGATGAGACAGACAAATGATCACAAACAAACTCAGTTATCAAAGAAGCATTGGAACCATCAGGCAGGGAAATTTAAAACAACTATGTTTGCCATGCTAAAGGATTGAGGAGGATAAAATGCACAGCATGCTGGAACAGTTAGGAAATGTGAGTAGAGAAATGAGAAGCCTAAGAAGAAAATACAAAGGCAATTCTACTGTTCAAAAACACTACTGAAGTGAAAAACACTTTTGATGGAGTCAGTAGTAGACTGATTATGACTGAGAAACCAATCTTTAAACTTGAAAGTATAAAAATAAAAGCAAAAATTGAGAAGAAAAAAATATACTGATAAAAAGAAGAAAAATAATATGTAGGCACTTTTAGAAAGTACAAAATTCATGACATATGCATAATTGGATATCAGGAGAAGCAAAAGAAGGAAACAACCCTATAACAATACTTGCAGTAACTATAACTGATAATTTTCCCAGACTAAACTCTAAAACTAAACGACAAACTCTGGAAGTACAGAAATCACAAAGTAGAATAAATGGCAGAAAAAAAAAGAATACACTTAAGCATGCCATATTGAAAGTGTACAAAAAAAGGTTAAAAATAATGAGAGAAAATAGAAAAGGGAATCAAACATACAGGGGTAAAACTAAAAATTAAAACCAGTATCTCCTAAGAAATCATGTAGTCAATGGAAAACTGAAGTATTTGGTATTTAGACAAGAGAACAGAGTTTTGTTAAAAATTTTCCTTAAAATGGAGAAATAAATATTCTCTCAGCAAAACAAACAAAAATGAACAAAGAATTTCTTGTTTTGCAAGAAATATTTTAAAAAGTCTTCACAAAAAAATGTGGAAATTGAAACGAATTCTATCTAAAAAAGATCTGTGAAGTAAAGAAGGGAGGGCAAAATGTGTTTTTCTTAGGTGATTTAAGAGATAAGTTTGTTTAAATTAAAATTAACAATGTATTCAATTGTGTGTGATATGTTGTCTTTCTCATACACACATGCAAATATTTCTTTTTCTGTTCCTTTCTCTTTTTCCTACTCTGTTATGAATGTTATAGTTTTCTACAGCTCTTGTTTATTCTGAGTTTCTTTCAGTATTTTCTCCCTTTAAATTTCAATTTTAAAAGTTCTTACTGAGATATCCTCTCAGTGATTCTTTCCTCAGCTATGTTCAGTCTACTAATGAATTTATTGAAGACATTATTTCTGTTATAGTACATGTGTAGGACTACATACACACACTTATGTTTATTTACATAGTATTATCAATATCAACAATGATACAAGAAATTTAATGGAGAAACTCATTGTTTTGCCATTACAGGGTATTCACCATTCAGCATAGGGTTATCAAAATATGGATTTGGATTAGTCGTCACTCCGTATTGCAAATTCTCAGGTAATAACTAAATGAAGAAAGGGAAGGGGAAGGAAAGCTTAGGCTGAGAAAGAGAAAAATGGAGACTAGGGAAAGCAAGAAAGATCACAGATGTGGCAAAGGAATATTTTAAGTAAAGAAAAACTTATTAGAGATAAAGAAGAACATTAAAAATGATGAACTGTCAATCACCCAAGAAGACATAGGAATCCTTAATGTTTATGCATCTAGTGACAGAGCATCAAAATACGTAAAGCAAAAAATCTGAAATCATAAGAGAATTTAAAAGGTATTCAAAGTAAATGAAAACGCAAGTTATTATTCCAGCAAGTTTTGGGATCAGTGAAAGCATACTTACTGGAGAATGTATAGCATTAAATGTATATATTTTAGAGAAATTGTAAAAACTAATAATTTAAACTTTTACCTTAGAAAACTAAGGAAAAAAAGTCCATTATGTTACTAGTAGCAGAAGAAAGGAATACTATAATTTTGAATGAAAATCAATATAACTGCCGGGAGTTTGGCTCTGTGACTTAAGCACCTGTCTGACAGGCCGAGGTTGTGAGTTCAAT
>RJWM01037887.1:0-17137 GCA_004363535.1 Dasyprocta punctata | reverse complement strand
TCACACAGAGTACAATCAACTACCTATTAGCAGCTCCATTGTTGACAGTTTTTCTATTTTAATACCACCATAGTCAACATGCCTAAAAGTAACAAGAACTATGTAACTGTGTACCAGGCCATGTTTGGTTTTGCATGTTCTCATGAAACTCTCCTGAAAACCCTAAGAGTGATATACTATTGTCACTTCATTCTTAAAACAGACATAATCTGCTCCAAATCACACAGGTAACAAGAAGACAGATGAAGCCAGGATCCAAATTCAAGTGTGTCCGACTCAAGATCCTATGGTGTGAGTCATAATATCAAATGACTACCAACCCAGAACACTGTTTACATATAGTGGCCGCCTAAAGTATGTGCCAGGCGATGTGCTTTTTATGTATTATTTTGTATAATTCTAACAGATGTTTGATTACTTAAGAAAATTCTTTACTTTTAAACAGGGAATCATTAGTATCTTTTATAAATACAGACATACTTAGAGAAATCTAAATCAGAAGACTACTGTGATATCATGTGTGTGTGTATGCAAGGTTCTTGGCTCATTACTCCAATAACCCTTGCTATTTCCTGAGCAAGTAGAAGTATGGAATGCTATAGGCCACCAGAAAAGTCAGTCAACCAGTCTCCCCCCGCCTACTCCTCTCCTCTTCCCTTTTCTCTCTGTCCTTCTCCTGCCCTCCTTTCATCTGCTCTTTGTTCTTTACAAGCCAGGTCACAGAAACTAGAATTTCTCTTCCCCAAGGCAGATCCTAGAAAGTAAAAATATACTCCAATCTTCCTGTCTTCCTGTTTAAAGTTGGCCATAAAGAAATTCTTCTACATGCCTTGTCTGCTAGATCATTAACAGTCCTGCTTCAGAAGGCATTCTGCCCTGAGGCCATGAGAAAGAAGTGCTATCCAGTGAGGCCAAGAAGCATCTGAACGTTCAGGCCTCCCTGGGCTTTGCCACTCAGTCTGTTGCACTAGATCACACCCTTTCAACTCACCACATCTCTCCACAGTTGCCCTTGTTCCAATCTTGACTGTACAGTAAGATCTCCATGCTAACTCCAAAGGACAGGATTTGGTGACCTTGTGGACAGCGGACGTGGGGAGGCTTGCAGAAAGATGAACAAGAACTTATGCACATACAGGAAGGATAGCAGACTCCCAAGTCCCTGGGGAGAGAAGTTCCAGCCTTGCCCTGTATAACTCTTCACCTGGCTGCATATTTGAACCCTTTACAATGTCCTTCGCAATAAGCCAGGAAATGTTAAGTACAATGTTTCCTTGAAAGCCAGGCGTGGTGGCGCACACCTTTAACCCCAGATCCCAGCACTCGGGAGGCTGAGGTAGGAGGAGCGTTGTGAGTTCGAGGCCGGCTTGGGCTACAGTGCGAGCACAAGGCCGGCCTAAGCTACACAGTGCAACCCTGTCTCAAAAAAACAGGGCTGGGAGTTTGGCTCAGTGACTTGAGTGCCTGTCTGACTGGTGTGAGGTTGTGAGTTCAATTCCCGGTGCCACGCAAAAAAAAAAAAAAAAGTGTCCTTGAGTTCTGGGAGCCACTCTAGCCTGAGGAGAGGGTCATGGGAACTCTGATTTGTAGCTGGTCAGGCTAAAGTTTGGAGGCCCCGGCCTGTGACTGGGACTGAAGTGGGGCCTGGCCTGTGGACTGAACCCTCAACCTGTGGGATGTGACATCGTCTCCAGGTAGTGAACACCCAAGGTGAACTGGATTGGGGAACACAAAACTGGCTGCTGCAACACTGCTGAGCTGGTGGGGAGAAATCACCACATGCTTTGTGGTCAGAGAAGTATTGCATGCTGATTGTTGTAGTGTGAGAATAGAAGGAAAAAACACTTTGCTTTCCTAAATACAATTAGCAAACCAAACCCAGAAACATATAAACAGGATTATCATGGGCAAGGGAAATTTATCTCAGGAATATAATGTTGTTTAGCATGTAACAATTAATTCAGTATATCACATTAACATAATCAAAGTCAAAATCAACATGCTTCCTAAACCATATAACCATGCCAATACACAAAGCTCTCTCATGTTAAAAACACAACAAACATGGATTGGAAGGGAACTACCTCAACCTGATAAAGATCATCAATGAAAAACAAAAAACACAACACCCAAACATTTCACCTTATGATTAGAAACAAAGCAAGATGTTCACTCTCTCTATTCAACATGGTATTAAAGGTTCTAAGCAGGGCAACCAGATCAGAAAAAGAAAAATCTGAGCTGGGTGGCACACACCTATAATATCAATGTTCTGGGAAGCTGAGGAAGAAGGATCACAAGTTCAAACCCAGCCTAAGGAACTTAGTGAGACCTTATCTCAAAATGAATTTTTTATAAGGGGGTATAGAGTGGAGGTGGTTGGAGATGTGTAAAGGCCCTGGGTTCAATCTCCAATATCACCACTACCATCAACCCCCCCAAAAAAGTGTACAGTCTAGATAGAAAGAACTAAAACTAACACTATTTACAGATGGCTTGATCTTGTAAGCAGAAAATGCTAAAGAATTCACTAACAAATTAGAAGCAATAAATGCGTTCACTGAAGTTGAAGGATATAAAAACCAATATTCACTATATATCAGCAATGAATAATCCAAAAATGAAACTGAGAAAACAATTCAACAATGGCATCAAGAAAAATAAAATACTTAACAAAAACACAAGGATGATGAGACACGTACACTAAAAACCACCCAGCACTGCTGAGTGATGAAAGATGACCTAACAGAGGAGAAGTGTTCCGTGTTCATACGTCAGAAGACTTCAAATATTTTCCTCATTATCTAAACTGTTTCTTATCTATCTGGTACTCCTACCTTCTAGTTTTAATTTAAGTTGTAGGTTGCCTGAATAGAAAGATATAAAAGTGCAAATCATATTGTCCTAGTTGATTATCTTAGTAAAGGACTAAAGGACTATTTTTCTTCGAAGTTTCTATACTCTTTCCTTTATTCAAACATGAGGATGGGATAAAGACATCTCCCCCACTCCAGCCAACATGAACCAATTATGCAAAGGACCAGGCTTTCTTCTCCTGTTTACAAAATTAGAAATGCTTTTGTCAGACTATAGGGTACGTAAACATTTACACCTTCATTGGAAACGCTGGCATTTTTCACACTGTAACAATGGAAGTGACATAACGGGAGGAAAGTGGGGGCTAGCAGAGTACTACTTTTGCTCTTTTTTTTTTTAAAGACAGGGTCTCACTATGTAGCCCAGGCTGGCCTTGAATTCACAGCCTCCTGAATGCTAACTTTGTAGACATTTGCCAGTATGACTGGTTACACTTCTGACAGAAAAACATAACCTAAAATGCAACCAATATATACAGCGAGGAATCACTTTCCATCTTGAGCACACTACCAGAAAGCTAGGCTGGCATTTTTATCTCAATAATGACACACTAGTACAGATGAAGAAGAAAGAAGCTGAAGCAGAGATAGGAGTCGGAAATTCACTTCAATTTTACTAATCCTCTAAAAAGGGAGCTGCAAAGGGAAGAATGTTGCGTGTGCATGTGTGGCAGGGGCAGGCCAGGAAACACCATCAGAAACCAGACAGGAACACAGAATGCCAGGGAAGCATGCAGCAAACTTCCATCAACAGCTCCACCACTAGGAGCTGAGTCTACACTGGCAGGAGCTCAGTGCCCACTGCAGAGGCAGACCAAGGCTCCACTCCACTTTGGGTCTCTGGGAAAACGTTCTGCTCTATGGCAGGTGACAATGAGCAGGCCCTGTAGAGATGCAGAAACATCTGATGACAGAGGAGCCCAGGGAGAGGTCTGTGGATTCTTTGAAGGAAAGTACACAGCGTTGAGGGCTGAGCCTGTCCTAACAGAAGGTCATTAGTCAGAGCTCTGTTTTCCTTCCAAATCAGCCTCATGATATAGGTGAAAGGCAGGGAGGGAGGGACTGAGATAGCCTTCTGTCTGCAAAAAAAAGGACACTCTTCTACTTGCAGGGACTATCAATGTGTTGCCTGTCCCAAATCAACACTCTTCCACTGATGGCTCCCAGCAGCTGGGAACCACTGTCCCTCAGTTGCAGGGCAATTATACCCCTGCCTCAAGGATGGGCAGTGCAAGCTTTGGTTAGGCATCAAGGCTCTGCCCTAGTCACTACAATTAATTCTAGGACTTCACCTTTCCGGGCCTGTGGGTGTGTGGACACAAGCCTGGAGTTGCTGAAGCCAACAGAACAGGGGTGCCTGCCTAAGTGCAAAGTAAAGCAGAAGATGAGAGAGACAGCAGCAGTGAGGTAGCTGAGGCATTGCTGATGCCAGGTTTGGTCTCAGGGAGGAAAGCAAGGTCTACCCTTGGGCCTTGCAGCCCCATAAGCCAATTCATTTTCCCTTTTACTTATACCACTTAGAGTGGGGCTATGTCATTTGTGACCCAATGGATTTCTGCTCATCAAAGAGACTTCACGTAGATTAAACAGGAGGTATATTATAGAGTGGGGGATAAACCGTAGGTACTCAACAACACAGCTATTTAGACTCTAGCTGTGTGATGAGAAGCCCTTCAAAAACATGCTGGTGGAGGTGAAGAATTAGGAACAAAATTTTCCTTTTAAATGCTCTTAAAATGTACACAACTAGTTCAGGCTGCATGGTGAAAAGTTATGAACATTACTGAGAAATGAAGGGAGGCACAGTCAAATCACCTTCCCGAGAGTGTGTTCCAAAAGAAGAGAACCCATTTGCCCCCACCCCTTGTCAGAAAGCCCTGGATGGTCACAGTGACAATTGTCTTGCTGTGAGGTGGGTGGTGTCATTTGTAAGAAAAAAAAAAAAGCCAAGTTAGAAATATGCTTGCATCAAGTGGCAACAATTAAAAAAAATTTTCCCCAAAACATCCCTGCAGAAGTCAAGTCCAGAGTACAGATTCACCTCAGAGGTGACTTGGTCTCAACGTTACTGCTGCGATAAAACTGCACGGACAGCCAGAGCACCAGCCTGGACCAGCCTGTTAAGGCTACTGGGAAGATGCACCTCTGGATGCCCACAGCACAACATGGGCTTCTTTCTACCTTCATCGCCCCAGCGTTTCTTCATTAAGCATGGCTCTGCCCCAGGTACTCTGCCAGGAGCTGTCATACATAAAGGAAAGCCACAGCTCTGCTCTGACATCTGCAGTCCAGAACAGGAGCAGACATGTACAACCAGCAGCAGCAGTGTTTCAGGTGATTCTGTGCTATAGGAAGGCTGGGATATGCACCATGAACACAGAAAGGTCAAATCCATTTAGGTTCACTGTGCCTTGCTACCAGCACCCCAGTGTGACTCATTTCAATACTGAGGAACTTAACGTTAAGTGGGAATGTGAGCTACCTTCAAAGTATGTGCAACCTACTTAACTCAGAAGCACCCTGGCCTATCACTATATGGTTAGGACTAGCTCCAAAGATGACTCCTGGACAGATGGTAGGCAAGGAATTTGATGGGGTGGTGGTTAGGAGGTATGGGACAGGATCTCATTATGTAGTTCAGGCTGGCCTTAAACTCACAGCCCCAGGCTGGCCTTGAACTCACAGCAATCCTGGATCAGCTCCCCAAGTGCTGGGGTTACAGGTATGTGCCACTACACCTGACCAAGGAATAAAAAATTTCTGACAGCTGATAAGCAAACCAGCCAGCTGCCCTCTGGGCATCATTACTCTGGGACTTGTCCCTGTCATGGGCACCAAAGAGCAGATGATCGAGGTTAAAGTCTCCAAATCACGACCAGAGCTAATGATACTGAGTCAGGTCTGCTGCCTGGCATACAGAGCCCAATATTATGGCACCATTTTTTGCAAAAAGAAAAGGCCTTATTAAAGGTTAACTGACAAGGAGCCAGGAGGTAAGCTCAAATCTGTCTCCCTGACAGGCCAGTGAATACAGTTTCTAAGAGCTCTGGAGAGGTGATGGGTCTGATAAGTCTCATGTCTTGATTGAATGCAGTTGTCTTTCCAGGTTTTTACTATTTTAGTTCTAAATTGTAATTTCACAATCAGCACTCATGGCTCTTGATTTTAATCTATGTTGCTCTTGGTCCTCAATATAAAGTTCTACTCATCTGAGATTCTCAATTCAATTCAGCTCAGGGTCACTGTTACATCAGATTGTTTAGGTTTGCAGAGCTGGGACTGCCCTCTTTCTCCTCCATTAGCCACAGCGTTCATTCTGTTAGAGCAAGACAGGAGGGGCAGAAACTGAAATCAGGGTTATTTGTGAGTCCTCTTCTTCTAGATACCAAAGTTCCTCTGGGGCAGAAGATGCAACCTCACTCTTTCAGGTATCCTGCTTTCACTGTCTGCACTGGGCCTAGTAGAAAGTTAGCTTAAATCAGTTCACTCCTGACTCTACTACTGGCTGGTCATGAATTTTTAGTGAGTGTAAAGCTTCTCCACAGAAACACGATGGTAGTAAGAGTCTATAGTGAAGCTCATGAACTATAGCCTAATAAAACTTGGCATAGTACAAGAAGAGATTCTAAGGAAGAACTAACCATTGTAGTGAAGGAAAAATATATTTTGTGTTTTAAGAATTTAGAAGGGTTTCATAATAAATATATATAAGTAAAAGTATAACAATTGGGGTCTATTTCCTTCAACAATTATGTGTCTGCTGTTACTTTGTTGCAATATTCGTTCAAATCTGAGTGATTCCAGTCTTGTAATTTGAAGTTGAAAGCTATATTATAACTGGTCTTCTATGGCTTTAATAGGAATGAGACCTTCAGAAAACCATAGCACACAAGTTTAAAAACAAGTTTACTAGCACCTCACCATCCTTTATTGAGCTTATGCAAGTATCTACCTGGAGTTCACATTGCTGTACTTATTTGCATAATTACAAGAATACAAACACATAAACCAAGGATAATGTGTTTCAAAATCTGAAAGTAGTTAACTTTCTAATAGTCTTTTAATTTCATTCAGGTATCACAGCAAACCCAGCTGTAAATCGTACTGGGTTTCAGGTTGTGTTTATCTAGAAAACTATCTAGACATCATGATGCAAGGTCATGTTCAGAGGCCACACAACTACAGGCTAAATACAGAAAGCGAGGCAAGCTTCAGGAGGTATCGATTTGTGAGAAGCTACAGACAAATGTAATTTAAGGGGAAGACATGTATATAAGTACAGTTACCCTATGTAACATACAGGGTGTCATGAAAGAATTTTTGCGAATTACAGGCATATTACTAAAATTACTTGGTACCCGTCCCCATACACTGACCTCATGCTTAACTTGTAGCCTGAACAGGTCAAGTGAGTATGCCACAGTCCCCATCTCCATCATCTGGCCAACCACCAGGCACACTCAGTACTACCTTTGACCTCTCACATCGTTCCCCAACTTCTAAGCCAATTTCCCACGCAATAAACACACTGTCCAATTTGTGGCAAAGAACAGTAACACGTGAGAAATTCCACGCCTGACCAATTAACACTTGTGTCTCAAGCTCCCCTCTGCCCTGCCTGCCAAAAGTCAGCCGCCACCACCAGGCCAGAAACTTCCAACCACAAAGACATGGGCAGCTAGGGCTCTTGGGACCCGTCATAGCCTCTTAGTCAAGCTCCAAAACGTGCTCTTGTCCTAGAGGCTAGAATTCTTTTCCAACTGGTTATGAACCCCTTGAAGGCAGTGGGAGGGAAGAACAGAAAAACAGTAAGATGAAATCCTTAGGCTCTAAGTTAACAAGCAAAGCACTAATTTATTTGAACATAGAATGGCCAGACTAATTTGCAGAAGGAATAGAAGGCTAGCTATTCTTCTTTTTTTTTTTTTTCCTGTCTTTTTGAGACAGGGTCTTGCTATGCAGTTCAGGCTGGCCTTGGACTCACTTTGTAGCCCAGGTTGGTCTCAAACTTTCAACAATCCTCCTGCTTCAGTCTCCCAAGTGCTGGGATTACAGGAGTGTGCCACCATGCCCGGCTCCAGGAGGCTAGCTATTACCTGACTTAGAAAACTACCTTGCTCAGTCTACTTACTGAAAATTTACATGAAGGTTTACTACTTCTGTACTTTGCTAGACCCGGGAACACGGATGAACAAATTACGCTAACTGCCTGAGGGAACTTCCAGTACAAAGAGGTACCGTGACATTTGTCAACACAAACCTGTGATATGGGCTATGAAAGAAAAAGAACAGTGGTCTATAATAAAAGAGGAAAATGGCAGAGGGTGGTGAGAGACATTTTGAACAGAGTGGTCCAGTGAAGACCACAACATGCAGAAGGGCTTCACTAAAAATAACCTCAGATCTTCCAACACAGGTTACACAGCTATCTCTGCCATGAGTAGGAGGGGAAGGAAAGAGGAGGAAAGCTGCAATTTGCTATGAACAAATGAAGCAAATGCATGCCTCTGTCTGAGTAGCAGGATAGGTGTCACTCACTTGGCAGGAAGAGGAAGCTACAGAGAGGTTACGTTCCCCTTTGGTAAAGGTGCTGCATCGCCTCCCTGGGTCTAGCTTCATGCCACCAACACTGCATAGAGCTTCCCACAGCCAAACCCAACTACAGATAACTGAATATAGTAAGCCACACTCAAACGTGCTTTTCATTTCATACAAATAAACCCAAGTTAACCGAAGACTTCAAAGGGCTTTTTCCAATTAAAAACAAACTTCTTTTAGCAAATGCTTAAACATATTCAACTCTGACACTGGTACAAGAACAACCCATGAAGCCAATCTTAACCATGTCAAAGAACTTTCCATCTGGCCTGCCTCTGGGTGTCTGATTCCCAAAGGTTGGTAGATACATGTGTTTTGCCCTGCTCTGGCCTGCATGTCAGGCAGGACATGACTCAGAAGGCTGAGTACCGCCAGTGAAAGGGCTTGTCTGTTCTTGGTTCAATGGAGCTTGACAGAGTCTCATGTGTGTCCACTGTGGGGGACTGGCCAGCGGATGTCTCCTGACCTCAGAGCTCTGCTTCTGCAGGCTGGATAAAAGTTTGGGCATTTCTAGCTCATGGGTAAAATCAATGTGATACTGTGCAGCTGCACTGAGATTGAAGAGAAACCACAACCATTGCTGGAGTTCCACCTTCTCCACATGGCCTCCCATGAGGGGCAGCATCTGCGGTGGTCCAAGGTACACAGATTGCAAAAAGCTCTCCAGACTTCAAAATCCTGGCAATATTTCTGGTTTAGACAATTATACTCTTCTCTGCCTGGTTCCATGTATGAAATGAGAGGCATTTTGCAGATCTTTTTGTATGGACGCAGCAGATAACTTTTAAATGCCCACGCGGTGCCAGGCACCGGGCTGGGTGCCGGTGATCAGGAGACCAAAAGGTCACCAGTCCATTCTCACAAAAGCTGACCTTTCCCCAGCACTGGTAGTCTTGGGAAAGTGAATCTCCAGAGGATACAGAAGTCCAGTGCGTGGTCCATTTTCCATTGTCAGTGATGCAATATTATAGACTTGCGGGAGACAGAGTGGGAGGGGAGAGGAAGGAGACTGTATCAAATTAAAGAGCTTTTGCAAAGCAAAAAAGCAAACAAAACAACAAACTGAAGAGACAACCTACAGAATAAGAAAAATTTCTGCCAGTTATACCTCAAAGAACTAATATCTAGAATATATAAAGAACTCAAAAACATTAAACCACCCAAAATAAAACACCCAACCAAAAACTGGGCAAACGAAATGAACAGACATTTCACAGAAGTACAAATAGCCAATAAATACATGAAAAAACTCTCAGCATCTCTGGCCATTAGAGAAACGTAAATTAAAACAACACTGAGATGCTGTCTTACTACAGAATAACTAACAATCATCAAGAAATACAAAAACAAATGCTGGAGAGGCTGGAGGCAAAAAAAGAACCCTCCTAACATTGTTGGTGGGAATGTAACTAGTACAACAATTATGGAAATCAGCATGGAGATTTCTCAAAAAACTAAAACTAGAAATTCCATTTGACCCAGCTACTTCCCTGCCAGATATTTTCCTAAAAGAGTTAAAGACACGTTAGTATAGTGATATATGTGTACCCATGTTTATAGCACCACAATTCATAGTAACTAAACTGTGACTTATATGTCCATCAACAGATGAATGGGTAAAGAAAATGTGATATTAACTGGTATTAATACACAATGGTACTACTCTGCCATAAAGAAGGATAAATGAATTATTTGTAGGAAAACTGATATACCATGAGACCATAATATTAAGCGAAATAAATCAAACATACAAGCTTAAATATCATGATTTCTCTTACACAAGAAACCCAAATAACTGTAAATAGGGGGATAGATTTTTTCAAATGGAAAGGGGACCAAGAGATGGAAAGGGGAAAGAAGGAGGAATATGATGAAAAAATTAAGATGTGTTATATACATTGTGCCCTGGAAATATGTGCTAATAGAAAAGCCCAGAAAAGACGTGTTATGTCCATGCACCAACTCCCTGTGAGGGATGCAATCACTATATACCGCAAACATGGACTAACAAAAAACTAAGAATGAAAAAAAAAAAGAGGTCTACTTTGTCGCATGGTTCTGCTCCAATAACAGAAGCCACACCAGGGGATGGCTTTCGCGGTAGGGGAGTTCTGTGGTAATGAAGGGCACCACACCGCAAGACAGGAGCGCTCAAGTGGACGTCCTCGGGTCTTTCTCCCTCTTTTTATAAAGCCACCAGGATTCAACAATAGGCACTCCATCCCGATCACCGTATCT
This sequence comes from Dasyprocta punctata, assembly GCA_004363535.1. NCBI lineage: Eukaryota > Metazoa > Chordata > Mammalia > Rodentia > Dasyproctidae > Dasyprocta > Dasyprocta punctata. The sequence continues at coordinate 6,425 of RJWM01037887.1, read as the reverse complement.
CGCCCTAACCACCCCACAAAGGCCTCAACTCTCAGCACCATAGTTGGACTACGTTGCCTCTTGCTACTTCACAATAGGTATTAGGAGTAATTTTCAACACAGGAGCCCTGGGGACACACTCAGCCCACATCCAGACCAATGCAGGGAGGCAGCGCTGAGGACGCCTGCGCACGGCGGCCCGAGAACGGACTGCGTCCTGCGCAGGCTGGAGAGCACGGCACGCGCCGAGTGTGACGTGAGTGACGGGTCAGCGAGCAGCCGATGGCCTGGCACTGGGCAGCAGAAACACACAGGCAGCGCTAAATGAGGTCTGGTAACTCGAGACGGTAACCACAATAATGACAACCCCAAACGCCCTCCTGGTAATGTTAGAAAACACAAAAGTATTGAAATCACACTTATCCCTTACAAAAGTACTCAAAATGTACAATGCAGGCCTTTAATTAGGCATATTCTAACTTGCACTTTTAATAGTTCATGGAAAGGGAGGGAGGTTTAAGCAATGTTAAGGGAAGAAAACGAAGTTTGATGACTGAAAACTAAAAGTAGACTTCAAAGAGTCAACTAGAATTTCAACATCTTAGATAAATCTCCAAAAGTCAGATTAACAACAGTGCCTCCTTTCACTAAGCACTCATTCTTCCTCTGACAGTCTTTTCCCTTTGAACTTGCTTTAAAAGAGTGGTATTATTTAGTAAGTATCAGAGCCCTAATCCCAGACATCAGATCTACACCTTGCCCTCCTTTGGAAATGTCATTTCAATTATCACTGTACCCATCCTGACCCAATTCTTTCTGACAACCACTATGCAGGCATAAAAGCAAGTCAGCTGGAAAAACTCAGAGCCAAATTCAGAAAAGGTTTCCTATCAGAATGCTCCTTATACTTGAACGTGATTACACCAAGAGCACTTTGTGCACATCTTCCTTCACGTCATTCATCTCTGCTTTAATGACCTCATTCCCAGGAACCTTTAGCTAGAGGCAAACAATTATATTTCTGCATAAAAAGACCAAAGGAAAAGTAAGATGATAATTTCAAGTAAAGACCAATGGTCTAATAAACCGTAATTCTCTAATAACAGCCCCCATTTCTACTCTAAGACCCACATATAAACAAAACCTTATGTTCCCCCAGGAACACTACATGCGGTCTGCCTGGGTTTCTCCAGGCTGTGGGGGTTTCTGTCTTTCCTTGTTTCAGTGACCCTGACAGTTCTGAGAGGCACTGGTTAGCTAGTCTGCAAACTATCCTTCAATTTGAGCTTGCCTGAGATTTCTGCCGTGTTTAGACAGAGCTTATGTGTTTGGAGAAAATCACAGAGGTGAAAATGCTACTCTCCTCACACCCTGTCAAGAGCACAACTGTCAACAACAAGGCTGTTTGTTGGTGCCGACCTTGGACCCTGGCTGAAATAGTAGCTCTCAGACTTCTCCACTGTCAAGGGACTCCCTCCCCACTTCCACACTATACACTTCAGAAGGATATCACTGTGGGCCCCACAAACACAGTGGGAGTCATGCTCCCACGGAATGCTTACAAAAATGACCTGGAAAAATTCTGCATTAGAAATTTGTTTCTATTGTTCCATTTACATATTTATTCAATCAATTTCTTTACATCAGTATAGACTCATAAATATTTTATATTTTGGGTTAAAATCCATGAGTTACTTTATTTTGTTGCTTGAAGTATTCCAACTTTGGCCACTGGGAGCCCTTTCAATTAACTCCTGCTCTCTCAGACATATTACCATTGTTATTTCCTTCACTTTTTCAGCTCTCCCTTACTTTCTTGTTCTACTAGATGCACCAGGCCCACTTGCATAGTCCCTGCTCCAGCACTATAGTCAGCCTGGTGGTGTTAGAGCTCAAGATCTGGGAACTGAGTAGCAGTTTCTTTTAAGAGGCCCTCTCATACTTAAGAGAGCACTCCACATCTACACCAAAAGATCAACTGCACCATTTTAAACATAAGTGCAACTTGCACTTCCTAAATGATCACCTAATACTGCCACAGTGGCCTGCCTTCCTATATCACATAGGACCTCATTTATGTTCCAGGCTGAATACCCTACACCACACCACTCACATGTTTCTAGTGGCACAAAAGTGATTATCCCCAGTTTGCTCTGGAAGAAACCAAGACTGTCTGTCCTGGTCACACACTATTCCTGAAAAGGCCATAGTCCCACTGTCCACAGATTTGCTCATTCACAAGCCCACTTACAATACAGGTAGCTAGACCAGTAATCCCAAAAACCATCTATAGACTGATTACCATTTCAGGGGGTGGGGGATAGGGGAATGATTTACACCAGTCTATACTGAGCTAAGAAAAATAAGAAAACAAACTGGTAAACTTATCATAAAGCTAAATTTATTTCACCTAAAGAACTATCCTTCATTCTGCAATTACATATTTCTTATTTTTTAATTGGTGTTTGTCTTAGTTACTTTTCTCATTGCTGAGACAAAATAACTGACACCCAAAATTAAAGAAGGAAAAGGTTTATTTGGTTTACGTTTATAGAGGTTTTAGTTCATAGTTGGCTAGCTCCAAGGGAGGGTGGCCTGGCAGAGGGGCATCGAAGAGGAGAAACAGTCCACGGCAAGCAGGCAGGTGAGAGCAAGGGAAGGACTTTAGCAGCTTCTTTCCGCCCCTTTTATATTGTATCTAGCCCACTGGGCTTAGGGCAGGTGCCAAACCAATCAGTGAACTGGTTTAGTAATCACAGCACCCTTAATCCTGTGTTGCACTATGAATTAATCACATACTCTATACCCAACCACCTCTGAAAAAGCCCCACCTATGACAGCATGAGACTTTGGAGGACATCTAGATACACAAATTGTAACAGGGTTAATGTCTTTTGTTTTATAAAATGGTGAAGACAGGTACCTTGGGTTGCTCTGCTGTTTCTGTGGTTGCTAAAATTAAAGTTTTCCACCCTATAATCAGTATCCCTCACCCCACTAAATTTTTAAAAGTTCACTCTCTACAAAGTAAATGATTACAACAAAACCTCAGCTTCTTAGTGTAGTGTACAAGACCCTTATCCATCTTAACACTCTCTTCTCCAGGAATACCAAAGGGCTTCCAAAAACAAACTCATCGTGTTTGTATTATAATTTCCTTTCCCAGAATTCACTGCCTAAAATCTATTAGCTAAATAACTGATAAGATACATCACATTTTCAAAGCATTTTTATGGAGTGCCAAAGCTGTTTTAGTGACATCTCTCTCAATGCTTCATTTTCTAATTATACCTTACAGGTTACCAAAAGTGGTACAATTTCAGAAGGAAAAAGCAGACTACTAGTAAGGTCTGATCACAGACAGTAAGAAGGCAGGCGGCACTTTAGTGACAGGATGCCTTGCTAGAAAAAGGCGTCCTCTAAACCAAGAGCAGGCTTCTCCTCTCCTGCCACTAAGACCCAATTACAGAAAATCTGGGGTCTTCTGACTGCTCCTCACGAGGCCACTTGCTACAAGCATCATAAAACAAAAACAAAAAATGAGCAGGAAAATGTTCTGAAAATACTGAAACACTCTACACACTGCAGGATAATGACTGACCTCATAATTTGCAGATTGTTAGTGTTTCTTTAATTAGCTAGTATGCTAGATGACAGGCTGACAGATAATGCAAATATACCACAGCTACAAAAAGTAGGCTTTAATTCTTGTTTCTTACCTACATAGGGCAAAAGTTACAAGGCTTCTAAACCTGCATCTCAGATAACAGTGACCAAGGAGATAGGCAAACTGAAAGGAAATATCAACCAAAAGGATTGTCTGTACCTTAAACTCAAGTCTACAAGGCTTTCTTTACAGCCTTTAACATAAAACAGTTAACTCGTATTACTTTGTTCTGTTGTTTAAAAAACAATCTGACATACAACAACTTAAGACAAATGCTATTTACAAGTAAGAAACTTCCAATCCTCAAATGAAAATCCCTAAGAAAAGTCCCTTCAGAATATGAATCATTTAACACTCCTATACAGGTATTGGTTTCCTACATCAGCTTACCTTAAAAATGGAACACTACACTGATATATAAAAGGTGAGCCTCACTGTACAGTATATATTAAATTCTCAATGCAAAAGCATAGCGGAAATATGGCACCTCCCAGTAAGGCTATTTTCAGTCACACTTTCAACTTTGGCTGTAAGTCAAATTCAGTTTAAGAAGACAGATACACACCTGTAATGATCCTCCTCAATAAAAGCAAAAAGTAAAAGTGCTCAATGTAAGCCTATTTCCCTCAGGGGGAGACAAAACAGCACCGATTATTGTGTACATTTTTACTCTGTATAACACCTGCTTCAGTAGAAGGATTTAGAAAAATCCTTCAGAAACAACAAATTAATAGAGTATTAGGAAAACCATCCCCTTAGGACATCAAGACAACACACAGGTTGTTCCTGGTCCCATCCACTACCCTCTGCCTTAAACACAAACCTGGTTCACCAGGGGTCTTTCAAAATCACTTCAATGCAGCCCAAATCTGGGTAAAACCTCCACTGGAAAGACTGAAGGCTAATCAGTAAGGCTGTCTTCTGTGAATAGTAATTCTTGTGTTTTTCCTGTCCACTTTTGCAATTTATAGATAGCTCCTTTGAAAGGGAGGCAAAGTGTAAAGAATGAGTCTTAAGACAGAACCAGCATCTCTGCACAGCTATCATTTATATATACTTTTCTGCTACATGCTATTGGTAAAACTCATAAATTTCTAGCCTGTAGAACTAATTTTAGGACACTGTAAGCTTATTAACAAGTGCCTTACAATTGCAGATTTATTTTTATAACCCACATACTTTGAACATAGAAGAGCAGAGAAAATTTAAACTACATAAAATAAAGAGTGATGAAAAGACAGCCTTCCTCTGCTTTCTGTCCCTCTTTATTCTCTCCTACTTGTAAAGGTTAACGGTAATGTTCAAGTATCTGCAAGTTGTCTAATATTTTCTCTGCCCAAATGTAATTATTCTTAAGCAATTACCTTATGTTTCAGCCACAATTTTCAATTACCAAAGGATTTATGAAATATTTCAAGTATTTTATTCACTTCCTAGTCAAGCAGCAATAATTATAAACACTTCTCAGAATACAGAAGAATGGCCTACCTCTCCCAGTAGTCATGACTGTCAGTGATCTTGGTACCAAATAAAAACACTGATATGAGGGCTGTGCCTACTCAAAGCAACTTAAACTCTCTGCCCGCCCACAGCCTCTTCAGGGAGAGTCAGCAGCAATAACAACTGTCACCCTATTCCAAAATAAAAGCCTACACTAGGTGTAACACTGATTTTTAAAAAGGGCCAGGAAAGTGAGCCTTCTCTATCTGACTTGTGTAAGAAAATCTTCTTAAAAATTATCAAATATTTTAACTATGTGATTTTTCCCTTAAAAAAATAAATATCCCTAACACATCTGAAATTAATAAAAGCAATCTTGTTTCCAGATAGGAAATAAAATAGGCTGCCCATTGTAGCTTATGCTACTTAAACTGCTATCAGAAATAGTCTCTTCCAGGTTAATTCGGCTGGACTTCTTGGCAGAGCTCAATACATCTGCCAGTCCTATGCCTTATAACACATTATCTGTGCATCTGTGACTATGGAAACACTTTCCTAGGATACTGAAGCACAATCCCAAACCCTGCAAGATTCAGAGTCTAAAGCACATGGGGAGGGTGGGAGCCCATCATTGGCACTCAGTTCTCTAATTCATCTTGTCTTTGAAAGGCAATGTGTGGATAATAATGGCTTGGTTTCCTAATAAAGATTCGCCTTTAAAAGAATGCTTTGTCCTTGCTATACTTGGCAACAATTCAGACGCTACCTTACACAATATAGCACTGATCTATTTGTTTTTAGACTTGCACAGGTATTTATCACTTCTAACAAAGTAGAAATGTCTGTAATATTTTTCAAGTTACAACTTTTTGGAGAGCAAAAACTATTTTGCATGTCAGCAAATGACACCCTAACTATTTTATGATCATCTGTTATCCATCTTATAGGTTTATCTGCAAATATTCTTTTTGTTTAGCTACAGATTATGAAGTTTACACGGATTTTAATCAACACGACACTGTCTTTTTTCATAAACATGTAAGCTTTGCTTATAAAGCTCAAATCCATGTGTATTTTTAAACCAAAATAATGTCCATGGCCTCACTGCAATCAAATCCAATCACAGATCATTAAGTGACTACAGATAGAGGGCACTGACTAGTCCATAATTACTGGCTCATTCATTCTGAATATCGAATTCTCCAATGAGCATAAGTACATCTGCATGATTTTAAAACTTACACAGAAAATAATTTGCTTTTTGAAACCCATGAAGGGAAACACTATAATTTTTGCTTCAAGGGGCTTGCTAATTATATGGGAATAGAAAAAAAAAAAA
>RJWM01037886.1:0-16918 GCA_004363535.1 Dasyprocta punctata | reverse complement strand
TCAATCTTTAATTTTATGGATGATGCTCTTATAAAGAACATTCTTTATAAAATATCAATTTTTATTTCTTTACCAATACAAAAAAAAAAAAAAAAAAGGACCATGTAGAGACCACAGCCCTGGTTGAGGGGTCTTTGATCACTCAATCGTTGAGCAAGGAGGCCTTATGTCTAAAGACTGTGACCTTGAGTTAGAAGCCATCCCATCCGCTCTTCTCCCCTGGCACCTGTTCTAGCAGTGAGTCACCAGGGCCCTATTCCCACTCATGAGGTTCGTACTGTAGCTTTGGTTGAACTCTCAGTCTACTGGCAAAGAGACCTGCCCAAAGGACCTATGATTTTGAGGTAGAGCGAACTCTTCCTCCCTGGTGTACTTCCCAGAACAGTCAAGGGAAAGGAGGAAGGAACTTCTACTTGGAGAAAAGAGGTCTAGGAAACAAAGTCACATAAGTGGCAGAGCTTGCCAGGCCCAGGGTCCTGTGCTGACTCCTACATGCCCACCCAGGGGCGACCTCGGCTGACTGAGTTTCGGGTCCCTTCTATCCATCACTCATACCTCACCTCCCCCTGGAAAGCCTTTCCCAAACACCCAGAACAGGACAGGCCTCCGTTTAAAGTCACCATATCAGTTGTGTGTCTGTCTCCCCTAGCATGGGCTACCTTGGTATGTGACTCACTCACAACTGTCTCTCCAGACCCTTGCCCAGGGCTGACATGATATAGATGCTTTATTATCTGCTCCATTCATAGATATATAGGCTTCTCTCTGCCTCAGTTGATATAACTGTGAAACCATGATAATACTAACATCCACTTTATAGACTTTGTTCAAAAATATCAGTGATCTTTTCAAAGCACAAATTTTTGTTTTCATTTTCCTACTTTCTATTTATCTTTATCCTAATCTTTAATATTTCTTTCCTTTTGCTTGCTTTGGGTATAATTTGCTGTCATTTTTATGCTTTCTTAAGGTTTAAATTTGATATTTATTTATGATCTCTTTTTATAATCTTGATACTTTAAATTTTGTTTTATTTTTTACTTTTAATTGACAGCAATAATTTTATGTTTGTGGAAAATAATGTGATGCTTTGATATATATTTCATTGTGAAATGATTGAATCAAGGTAATGAACAAATCCATCATTTTATACTTATTTATTGCTTTGTGGTTAAAAACATTTGAAATCTACTCCTTAAGCAATCTTGACTTTCCATGATTCAATTTACAAAGTTTTGATTGTATAAAAGTGATATAAATCAAGTAAACACCATATTGTGAATTTTGATCTTTTTCCAGGTTAGCAATAAAGAACCAATCTGTTTTTCACTTTCAGTGTGGTACTCAGTAAGTTACACAATGTATTCAAAACTGTGTTTAAAAATTGGTTTTGCGTTAGATGATTTTTGCCCAAATGTAGACTAGTGTTAGTGTTAAACCAGGACATTTAGTAAGCTAGGTATGTTAAATATATGTTTGACTTGCAATATTTTCAATTCGTGATGTATTTTCAAATTATAATGGGACAAAAACCCATCACAAATTGTTCTTAGTGTTGTTCATATCTTCTTTTAGCTGATGATCTTCTTCTTGTCCTATTCATTATTGAAAGTGAGTATTGATGCCTCCAATGATTTCAGTAGGATTATCTGTTTCTTTCTTTAATTCTGTTGGGGTTTTGTTGTTAGGTACATACAGTTTATAATTGTTGTACCTTCTTGTATTGCATATTTTATCACTACATGTTGCCTTTATCTCTCATAAGACTTTTTGCCCTGAAGACTATTTTATCTGCTATTAATATAGTCACTCCAAGTGATTTCTGTATGCATGCTCCATCCTATTTCATGCTTTTCTTTTTTTCTTTCTTTTTCTTTGCTTTATTTTTGCATTGGTGGTGGTGCTGGGAATCAAGCAAGTGTCCTACCACAGAGCTACACCTGCAGCCTGCTTTTCCCTTTTCTTTTTTTCTTTTCTTAGCTTTCAACCTATTTGTATCTTTGAATCTAAGCTAAATTTCTGTAGACAGCATATCATTGGGTGACTTTTTAAAAATTCATGCTGCAGTGTCTACCTTTTCAAAGTCTGGGCTTCATTAGGGACAATTTATGTTGATTGCTTTTATTTTTCTGCATGGACTATGCTTTTCTTGTTTCTCTGCAAGTCTTGCAGTTTTGAGTTGATAACTGGACTTTTTAATGTTGCATTGGGACAACTCTAGAAATCAGATTCTTTTACCTACTACAAGCTTGTTGCTGCTTGTGGTAACTCTCCTGATATAATTCTGTGAAGTCTGTATTTTTGCAATGTGTGGTCTCTGACATGTCTCTTCCTTTAGTTTAGTGATCAGCTAAAGATTAGACAAAGATTTTGTGAAACAACTGATACCCCAAAGTTTCCCAGTCTTTGAAGGCTATGCTTTCAGCAATCAACAAGGCAGTCTACAAATATACCTTAACATTCACTATTTGCACAGAATTTCAGGGTCATCCAGGGGTGATAGCTTGGGGCTTTCTTAGCTCTTTTCTGAGTGTGTGTATTGAGTCGGGAATGTGCATGAGCTTCTAGATTCCTAGGAACAGGTTTCAGCTTTTCAAATCCTTATTTTCCAAAGTGGCTTTCCCTCCAGCCTTTTCTCCCAAGCTTTTGGTTATTCTAGCAGTTGCCTCAACTGTTACCTGTTGTCTTAAGTGGTAGCAGCAAAAACATTTGTGTAAAAACGATTTTGCCAAGGCCTCAAGTGGCTGTTTCAGTTAAGTGAGTCCAGAGGTCCACAAGGTAAAGGCAATTCACCTGAGCAAGTCTTCCAAGGTATCACTGGGCAACTTGGAACTAATGTTGATGATTCCTTAGATTTGTTCTGCCTCTTGGGTACTAGTATTGGGACTATAGAGTTATTTTCAAGACTACCACTGAACTGAGAATGGACCAGCGTCATTTAAAATATGACAAAACTTCCTCTTTTTAAGGACACTTGGTCACTTGTCTTCATTAGGTTTTCCCCTAGTGTATTGGTTTGATCCTGTGTCTCTCCAAGGCCTCATGTAATTTGGACAGGGCTGAGTCTGGCATTTGTGATTGGTTTGTTGTCTGGCACTGGAATTGGTGATGTGAGTGTTGCACCTACCCAGGGGTGGAGCCGACATACAGTGTACGGGCAGGAAGAATTTGTATCTCTCCCACTGTCTTTCACCAGTTAGCCTAGCTGTTTGGCGGCCACCAAGGATGGCTGCCCCACCATGCCACGCTGCCTTGGAGCCAACTAAGTATGGACTGAAACTCCCAAGAACTGTAAGAAATAAACCTTCCCTGCCCTAATTTTGGATGTCAGGTATTTTGCCTCAGCAACGAGTGAAAAGTAACTAAGACACCTAGTTTGCTGCAAGCTTTGGATTTTTAGTTCAATTGTCAGAAGTTGATTCTGATCATTTTTACCAGTTTTCTCATTACTTGCACACAGTGATAAAATCTCGCAATCTCTTCCTTCACCATTTTTGCTGACATTGCTCCACTACAGAGACTTTTAAATCACTGTATTATACAATCGCTGATTGCATAATATTTACTATGATATCCTTAATCATTATTGTATTGATTTCTTTAATCAAGTGCTTTCATTATTTCATGTATAGTACATGAAGTTATGCTTGTATCTTTAGGTTAGATTTTTGAAGTTGAACATATGGGTGAAAGCATATAAATTTTTAAAACTCATAATACATGCTATGTAAATAATTTCCAAAATGATCATTTTCATTTCCATTTCCAGCAGTCATATTCAAAAGTGTTGCTTGGCCATGGTTTTATCCTCAGTGATTATTATTACTTAAGACATTTTCTAAGTAGATAGGAAAAAGATATTCTATTGTTTTATTTTACATGTCTCTGATTATCAACTGGATCAAGATATTTATGATGCTATTTTGATGACATCATTTCTTTTTTTCTGAGGATTTATTGCAAAGGTTCTTTGTGTGAGCTACTTGTGTTTGTATTTATAAGCGCTCATCTCATAGAGTAATAACCTTTAAAGGTAATGATTATTAATATTGGAAAACACAAGGTTCTAAAGGCACTTTAAATTTCACACTCAACAAGTTTCCTTTGGTAGCTTTTGATCACTATACTAAGTGACTTACTGGTGTTATACCAAATTATCATAAAGTTGGTGACTTAAGTCACAAATTTATTATCTGACAGTTCATAGAGGGTCAAAAGACTTAATCAAGGTGGCGGTGGAACAGACTGTTTCTCAAGACTCAGAAGAGAGAATTTGCCTCCTTGCACTGTTCAGCTTTGAGTGGTCACCAGTATCCCTTGGTTAGTGGCCCTCTTTCTCAGTATTCAAAGTTTATTACCTCACTGAAATCTCTGCTTCTGTCACTTTATCAACCTCTGCTCTGATTCTGCATTTATTAAGACCATTGTGATTACATTGGGCTAACTCATGTAATTCAAGATAATCTCCCTTTCTCAAGATTCTTAACTTACATTTGCAGCTATCTATCTATCTTTCTATTTATTCTATTCCTTTTGTTTCTTTGAAGAAACAGATAGCTAGATAGCTAGATAGATAACTTGCCTTTATAGAGTAGCCACTAACCAAGAGAATAGTGAAGGGCAGTAAGGCAAGAATAGGTTGATTGGGGCTGGTATTTTTGATCTCTAGTTTTCAAGGTTGATTATTTTCTAGGTAGGTCTTATTTTGGGGGAAAGAGGGTGGATAGATAGAAATTTATTTTTAAGGAATTGACTTATACGATTGTGGTGGCTCACAAGCTCAGAATCTGAAATATCAGACTTGCAGGAGGTATAGAAAAGAGCTGTGTTACAGTATTGAGTCTAAGGCACTTTAGAGACAGAATTCTTTCTTCTTCAGGCAACCACAGTCTATTCTATTAAGATCTTCAGCTGATTGGATCAGGCCCACCCACACTGTGGAAGGGGATTCACTTTACTCAAAGTCTACTGATTTAAATGTCAATCACATCTAAAAATCAGCTTCACTGCAATATCGAGACTAGTATTTGATGAGGTAAAGTATAGCAAGTTTGACATAATATTAATTATCTCATCACATATGGTTATATTCACAGGTTTCAGAGATTAAGATGTGCATATATTTGGAAGGAATCTTTTTTATTATTTATCTTCCAATAGTCACATGGAGTTACTCCTTTGAATAAAAAGAAAATGTTGTCAGGGGGTGCACACTTGTAATTCCAGCTATTTGGGAGGCTGAAGCAGTAGGATCATAAATTTGAGGCCAGAATGGACAACTTAATGAGATCCTGTCTCAAAATAAAATTTAAAAAAGGACTTGGGGATGTAGTTCAGTGGTGGAGCCCTTGTCTAGTATGCATGATGCCCAAAGTTCAACCCCAGTACTATGAGAAGGCGGTAGAGGGGAGCATCAATGTCTTCTTTTGAGAAAAAGTACATACTGACTCAGACTAAGTCACCCAAGCACTCCTAAACTCTCCCTATCCTCATCAGAATTTCACAGTAACAGAAAAGAATTTCCCCATGATTCATTTTATGTTCATTATGCATAGTTTTGAGGAGAATTTCAGATCATATTATCCCTGGTAATAAAAAAGAAATATCTTTTTCTCTGATTAAAAGGCTTTTTTTCCTTACTTTTGAAGAAGAAAATCTCCCCCTCTTTTTCTGTTGAATTACTGTTCTTCGCAGGAAATATTTTATCAATTCTGACTCCTAATTGGATAGGAACATAGCTATTGTGGTTTTCTTTTGGAGCCAGGAGCCTAAAGTCACACTGAAGCAGTTTGTTTCCTTTGGGTCCTTCACAATATTTGAAAATGACTGCGAAATGGGAGAAATAGCAAGATTCCCAGAAAATGGTTTCAAGTTGCCAGAACTCCGTTTCTCAGATGCCTGCTTCTTCCATAGACAAAAGAAACCACAACACAAGAAAGAGTACACTTAAAAAACTCTCACTTTTGTTAAAAATATAAAGTAACATGCCTTGGTATTATCTGAATGATTAATTCTGCATCATATTCTTTGTTCTCACAAATCTTTTGCTTCTTTACCAAAGAAATTTTAATTGCAGTGGAAATCTTTGTTCCTGCTTCAACACAGAACTTCCTGAATGCTTGGGCAATGGGAGACTTGGTTGGATGCCTTTTTACCCCAGTTCCAAGGCCTGATCACTGGGCAGAGTGAACGTGTCCCCATGTGCAACATGTATGGAGTAATCAAAATAGCAACTGATGAGCCCTGAGGATGTTCCTATTCCCAATTCACACTGAATGCTTTGCAGACACTATTTAGCTCTCCCTTAAAGTACGATGTCCAGTGAGAACCTGTTACCATCGCGCTCTACAGATGAGGAAACTGACATAGTAATCCCGAAGGGATCATCTGAGGAAGGTCTCACTGTGGAACATCAGCCTCTCTGACAGCACAGCCAGGTTTAGTTCTGTTTCAGGTGTAGTTATGACCTCCCAAAATTCAATTGTTGAAGTCCTAACCTCTAGCACCTCAGGAGGTGACTTTATTTGGAAATAAGTTCATTGTAGATGCAATTAATGAAGCGAAAGTGAGATTGTGCTAGAGTAACATGGGCCCTTAATTTCATATGACTGAAGAAATTTGGACACCAACACAGATATTTATAGTGGGAAGATTTATGAAAAGACAGAGGAAGAAGATGGCTACACTGAAGCCAAAGAGAGAGGCCTGGAACAGAAACTTCCTTCCACCTCTCACCAGGAGCCAGCCCTGCCAGCATCTTGGTGTTGGATTTTTAGCCTCCCAAACTCTGGTAGTTTGTCACTGCAGCCCAGAAAAGGATTAGAAGTTCCTAAACCATATTGGTTTGAGTATTTGGCCTTTGGATGTTCCCATGAGGGAAATACTTGGCTGGTCCCTGACCTCCAAATGTGACTCACCACTGAAGGGTGAAAAGGAGTCCTGATTCCTATCCTTATGCCATCTGACATGGCACTGTTAGCTTTCTCATGCTTTCACATAATCCTAGATACTCAGAGCCAAGGCCAGAGACATTAATGGCCCAAAGTGCATTGGCCCTTTTTCCTGGCTCAGTCACCTCTTGTAGATGGAGCAGGTTCTCTTCCAGATGGTGTGAAGAGCCCCTCACACCTGTCCCCCTTTGTGGCTGTAGCAGTGCTACACTCTACTTGTACTAAGAGTCACAGTGGGGAGAAACATCCAGGCTGTAAGTCACTGGTGTGGATGGTTGTGCCAATTAGCCATTTCCAAGGGAGAACATGAAGAAGTGTGAGTTCAACTGGAGGGAGAGAGAAGCTGTGAAGTTAGAGTGGAGATCTTCACCTTGGAAGGTGCCAAGGGTCATTGGTGAAATGTGGGGAACATAAGACCTGAGATGCCCTCACTTCTCTTATTTTGCCAGCACCAGGCCTGGCATGGGGTTAATTGCCCACATTCCTTACATGGTGCCTGGAAATCTTCCCAGACTGCACATCTGTCAGAGCCAGGCGGCACCTCCTCTGAGAAGGAACAGGAAGGAGGGCAGGAGGTGGACAGGTGAACTCTTCCCTTACACCTCTCCGCTGCCACCACCAACACCTGGGCTGCCTCCCCTGCCCCCTGCCTTCAGGGCCATCTGGCTCAGGACCATCTGCTGGGCAGCAGGGGGCTCTGCAACAGCTCTGCAACCCCTTCATCGGTTCAGATGCAGCACTCTCAGCTTGATCCAGCTAATAATCTCCCAAAGATACCAGGCTGCCCCATCCAGGTGGGTGGAGTTGGCATGTGTTTCCAAGGATGAAGGATGTAGGAAAAGAATAAGCACATTCAAGCAGTGCCAGATCCATATTCTGAAAGGCATTGGGCAGTTTCATACATGTTATTTCCCTTAAAGTCTAAAATAATTCAGTGAGAAAAATGCCATTCTCCCATTTCATGGGTGAATACATGAGGCTCTGAGAGTCATCCATCTTGGTACTGAAAGACATAAACCTCAAACTCAAACTGAGCTCCTTTTCTATGCCTCAGTGAGGGCTGGAGGAAATTCCAACAGAAAAAAGATGCCCTCCATGACTGCAGGGACCCCATCAAAACCAGAAAACCTCACCCTAAAGGGAGCATTGTCCAAGCAGGTTAGATGCACAGAGGCCCAGGGAGTGTTTGTGTGGATGATGAGGGCTGTCATCTCTAGTTTGGTAATTGTTGGTTGGCTTTGTATTCAAACCACATAATTACATGCCTACTTTTAAATTCAGAGCATTAATGGATACATATTTTAAAAATCTAGAACCACAAAGCATAAACGGTATCATTGTGATTTTGCCTCAGTGACTACTGAGAGATGGCAGCAACACACTTAATACCAGCCTCGTGCTTGCCTGTGGCTTGTTTCTGATGACCTCATGGGTAGATACAGCTGTGCCAGAGGGGCAGGCACAGGCAGAAGTGTGGTTGGCTCCTTCCCACTGCCTTATAGGATGTGCCTCCACAGGTGCCCTGGAGAAGGTGACAGCACGGTGCACAGCAAGGCTGTGGCCAGGAGCCCTGCTCTGTGCTTGGTGATGCTCTGGGTGACCCCACATGTAACACCTTTCAGTCTTTCCACACTGCCAGCCCGTTGGTACTGAAGAGCCATGCACAGTGAATAAAAGCAACTTGGAGACTCTGTTTTAAAAATTCCACCTAGAGCTGGGTGTGGTCACCCATGTAATTCCAGTACTCTAATGGGTTGAGGCAGGAGGATCTCAAGTGTGAGCCCTGCGTGACTTAGAAACTTAGTGAGACCCTGTCTCACAATAAAAAAATAAAAAAGATGGGGAGATAACTCAATGCAAAGGCCCTGGGTTCAACCTCAAGTATTGAAAATGACAATGAAACTGCCTAGTGGTCACACAGTCTGTGTAGGATGTAATCAAAATGGGGTTGGAGGTTGTCTGGTCCAACTCCAGAGCCTGGGCACACAAGCACGGCACTGATAAACACAGGCTGGAGTCTGAGAAGTCTCTGGATCTTGATGAGCAGCTCATGAGGTTTCACAAGAGGCACTGACATTTCTCCTTCACAAGCCAGGATTTCCGTCTGTGGTTTTCAAACAAGGTTGCACATTAGAATAATCTGAAATGATTTTTGGCTTTGACCTTGGGACTTCTGACTTCCTCTTCCAGGGTGAGGCCTGCCCTTTGGAAATTTTGAGATCCCCAGGGTTGAGAATTCCTGCCCTAAAGGAGAGAAACAGGTGGGGAATTGTTCATTTCTTCAGTAGGGGGCATGTCCTGCTTCACACATGGACCTGATATGTCTGTGGTCATTTTTAGTGATTTTCCTCTCTGGCTTAACTCAGTGAGTTGAGTGTAACTCAGTGAGTTGTGGATTGGGGAGTGGGAAGGGCATGAACGAAGAGGGGAGATTTGCATTGGATCAGGTTAGGGTGTAGAGCTGGAATTTGAAAGTGAATACAATGATGGCTGCATGGAAGCCCTCAGCCTTGCTGGAGGACCATCAGGAGGCCTGTGTTGATTTGCTGCTGGTACAGAAAGCAGATGTGAGACTTTAATGGTTTCTATGCTGGGAGCAGCTGCCAGGAGACTCAGCTGAGTTATGGGGCTGAGCTCCCCTTCCCCAGCTTGGCTGGGCCCTGCCAGGGAGCCAGTTGTGGAGGAGGATATGGATGTCCCAGGGGCCTCCAAGTGAGTTGTAAATTAGGGCCTTCAGAAGGTGCAGGGTGAGTGCAGTGAGCCCAGCCAGAGAGTTTGGTTCACTTATTTCTTCCATGAAGGTGGACAAGTCCTTACTCTTTCTGGCTCATCCACAAAGTGGCCAGGGGACCTCTGCTAGCATTTTTCAGCATCTAACTACTCTCAAAATGTAAGTGTAAGGACTCTCAAAGTGTAAGTTGGATTCAACCTGGAGGAGGAGATAGGACTCTGGTGGAGACTGCAGGGATTAGCCCCACCTGGGGTGAGAAGAAGAGGGAGGAGCAGTGGCTGTCATTGGCAAAAGTCATTTAGCTCTCTGTGCCTCAGTTTCCACAT
Source organism: Dasyprocta punctata (assembly GCA_004363535.1). Lineage (NCBI taxonomy): Eukaryota > Metazoa > Chordata > Mammalia > Rodentia > Dasyproctidae > Dasyprocta > Dasyprocta punctata. The sequence continues at coordinate 6,911 of RJWM01037886.1, read as the reverse complement.
GTGTTAAATGAAATGCGCATGTCGACACCAGGCTGCTGTGAGAAGGAAATGCCTTTGCATCTGTCATGCACTGAGCACAGTGCTTGGCAAACCAGTCACAATGAAGTGGCCACCACTTAGGACCCGCTGTGAGCCTCCTCCCTTTGAGCCTCATGATCGTCCAGCCAAATTTAGAAAACATAAGTGAGTAATGGCCAGACTCCTGAGCCAATCCTCAACCTTGAGCTGTGATTGTATTGTTTTTTGGCTCCTCATGTCCCCAGTGGCCACCAAGACAACCTGATGGGCAGAGAAAAATGTGGGGGCTGCTTGCTGCTGCACCAGAGAAGCTGTGGGCTCAGGTGTGTGGAAAATGAAGGGCTGCCAGGGCTGCGAGTGCAGAGCACCTGCAGTGCTTTGTGCCCCTAAATCCAGCCATTTCCCTGAGGGTGTCCAGGCCTGTGTTTGTTTGCTAGAAGCACATCCTGGCTTCCTGGAGTGGAGCTGTTGTGGCGCTAGAATGAGGAGATCTGGGTGTGCGGTGGTCTGCAGTTAGCTAATACAAAAATAGATCTGTTTCCGCAGCCCTTTTATTCCACACACAATGGGTTCTCTGGGCCACTCTTTCACTCCCTTTTCCACAACAATGATGCCATCAATACCCTCCTGGGGACGTCTTTATTTGAAGGCTGGGAGGCATGAATTTTATCGTTGTAGATAATCCTACTGGTTACAGAATATTCTAACCAAAGTGAGCTATCCAATTGCCCACTAAGGTTGGTTTTCTAGGATTGAGTGGACTTTTATTTGCAGAATCCTGCTCTTGCCCAAGCCTGCCGCCCTTCTTTACTTGTCAAATCAACCTTTGCCAATGGATAAAACCTTCCAGAAAGTTGTGAAACTCGATTTCAGTCTAGGAATGAGCCTGGTGTGGAAATGATGTGTCTTTGAAATGCTCTTGCAGGACCCATTCTCCATTTTCATGTGCAGCAGTTTGCTGGAGGCAATATCACTCGCCCTGAATTGAGTCAGAGAATCTGAGACTCACGGACCTGAGAGATCAGCTCAATTCTTGTCTCACATTCTACAGGTGAAGAAACTGAGGCCCAGAGTGAGTGGGTGGCAGCTTTTTCCTCCCCATCAAGGTCTCCCAGAGTGTGATGTGTTTTGTTGATGGTAACCAAGTGGCACACAGCATTAAGTGGCATTATAAACATCAACTCAGTTGGACCTGGTGTTGCAAGCCTGTAATCCCAGAACTGTGGGAGACTGAGACAGAAGGATTGCAAATTCAAGCCTGGACAAGTTGGTAATTTAGTGAGACTCTGTTTCCAAAAAAGAGTTGGGAATATTACTTAGTGTGAAGGTCTTGGGCTTAATCCTCAGTATCACCAAAAAAAATAATCTACCTATGGAGAGAAGAAATTATTTGCTCTGTGGATGCTTCTGTAACAGCACTGCAGACCTCTTGTTGAGACTCTGTGACAGTACCTGCTTTGAACTTAATAATACTGCTTTGTTTTCATCATGTCTATACTTAATATAACCACCTAATATTACTTATTTTCCACTTAGAGTTTTTAATGACTATTTTTAAATAACTATTTTTCATAAATTTCAAATAATTTTATTTAATTGTGTTTATTTAGGGAAAAAGTTTTAACTAATTAACAGTCTAGGTGGTCTGTACCTATGCTTTAGCTAAAGAAGGCAGCAGCAGGAACGTTTGGGGTTTAAAAACTAAAGTGCTGTATCTGGTGCTTTGTATATAAATGTCTTCAGGGCTTACCTGAGTCTGTGGGAAAGAATTTCCAGAAGAAAGATGATGAACTTGAATTCATTTTATGTGCCTGCATAGGTTCCACCCTTTTTGAAGTATTCCATTGGACATCTGTATGCTTTTTTTTACTGGTGACATTTTGTCTTAACAGAAGCAGAACCTGACCCACTAGTGGTCAACATAAGGTTTATTGAGTGTGCTTGGGGCTGAGCAGACAGATTTCTGCCTATCTGTGACTGACTCTATCATCAACTCTACATGAGTTGGTGCTAAATGAAATTAGTGCATCTTTAAAAACATTTCAAAACCTTGACATTGTATTGTGTGATGTAGGGTCCCGAATCAGACTGGCAGAATTTAAATCCTACTTTTACCCTGTCCTAGGTATATGCCTAACATCTCGTTTCAGTGTCTATAGGGATGAGGAAAGGCTAATAAGGAGAAGCCCCGACCCGAGTTTCATTCTTTTTGCACCGTGGAGTGCTCTGTGCATCTCAGCCTCACTTGTGAGAGTCCAACCTCCCAACGGCACCTCATTTGCCAAATGAGAGGGACTGCAAAGTGGTCTGCACTCTGGCTTCTGTTACCACAACATGTCAGGCCCACCTGGAGAGACTCATGGATCTGCTACTCTTTGTGTGATCTTGAATACCTTACCAAAGGTCTCTGTTTTTTAGTTTCCTTATCTATAAAAATGGATTCAGTACTAGTATTTACCCTGTCAGGAGATTGTTGAGGGAGGGAAAAGCAGAAGCAAGGAAGAACATAGCACAGCCTGAGTGATCAGCACATTTTAGCCCCTGTGACTTTGGGCTGGGTGCTGCAACAGAGCAGTAAGTGAAACAGACACAGCAGCCCTGGTGTTTACAGTCCAGCAGGGGAGAGAGGGAAGAAACAAGTAAACAAACAAAAAGCATGACATGAGAAACAAGGCCACATGCATGCAGGGGTAAGTATATTACACAGAAGAATGGCAGGAGCTACATGTTTAGAGTTTGGCATTGAGTCCAAACTCCTTAAGAATACAGCATTCAAGGTGGAACCTGGAAGATGAGAATGAAATAACTCTGAGAAGAAATGAGGGGAGCTTGGGCAGAGGGCAGTGTGTAGGAGCAGACCCTGGCCTGAGGAAGGTTGGTATGTCCATGGGGCTGCAGCCAGGGCACGGGCTGGACAGCAGAGGAGGAGGAGGTGAAGGAGGAGGTGTCCTAAGACCCAGAGAGCTGCTACATCCTTATCTGTGACTCAGTGGTATCCATTCTCAAGTGACCTGCAAACACTTCTCTGGCAAGGACTTGCCCATCCCACCTGTCACTGTCTACAGGCAACATTTGGTTCTACAATTCTGTCCTTTTGCTAAAGTCAGAAAGCAGATCCTGTAGGGAGAGATAGAGCTGTATGAAAAGCACTAGGTCCTGGGGAAGACAAAATCATTGGGGTCCAGAAAGGGGAGACTAGGTTCTGTCTGGTGACAGCACCACGGACAGCTCTTCAGGCATCTGAGCCACGAGGGGAGATTTATGGCTTGAATTTACATCTTTATGTGCCCACATGCAAACAAGTCTCTTGTTTAAAACATGCTTTATTACAGGCAGATGACTGTCCCATTTAAATCAGAAAATCTGGATGGCAGCTATCTGGTCCTCCCATCTCTCCAGTTCAGGCTTTGAGCAGCTGCCCTGAAATTATTCTTCTGGGCTGAGGCCCGACTGAGGCACATCTCCATTTGTGCATTAAGCAACTATTAAGAACAACTGACAATGATCCAGTGCCTAGAACTCTACCAGAATATATTTCTAGTTCAGCCCTCACCACACAATGAAGCAAAGGTTATAATTACAATTACTACCATATTAAAAATGAGGAGTCTGAGGCACAGGGAGGTTGAGTAACTTGCCTAAGGCTTCTCAGACTGTCACTGGCAGTCAGGAGACAGGTGCATGCGGGGTGGCCTCCAAAGACATGGCGTGGCTGTGCTGTTTCCAGGTTTCGTAGAATCAGGCCCTACGTTTGTAGCAGGGAAGACTCCCCCCATTTGAGGTAAATAGCATGCATGTAGAGCATCTAGCAAAATGCTCATTAAGACTGAGTCTATGCTGATCGCCCATCTGCTCTGAAAAAATTAAGAGTGAACAAGATATCAGGCAGCCTCAGTAACTCACTTCATTAGCTAAGAGCTTGGGTAGGACAGCATCTCTGTACTTAGTACAGCTGATGCTCCTGTCTGATACACATACATGGAGCTTCTCTCCTTAAAGAGGAGCCCCAAAACCTGCAGCATGGACCTCACATAGGAACTTGTTAGAAATACAAATTCCTGGACCTACTGAACCAGACTCTGTATGTTTAGTCTCCTCTTAGGCACCTGGCAGTTTGAGACTCCCTGATGCAGATCATTATTGATTCATTTATTACCTACCCTCCTTGGTGCTCATATCTGTGCTAGGAGACAGATAACCCAACCCATGGTAGAAGATGCATCCTGGCCTCTACCCTCCAAGAGCTGTATTGGAAGGGAAGGTTGGAGGTGGGGCAGACAGTGTATGCTGGGTGCTTCAGGAATGTGACCAGGGTCATCTGGGCAGTCTAGGGCAGGGAGGGACATCAGAGAAGGCTGCCTAGAGGAAGTGCTACTTGCTAGCCAGGGCAGGGGTGGAGGCTTCCACAAGCAGAAGGAAGCTTAGAAGCTTGTCAGTGCAGATATGAGCACCCTAACTTTGACCTTTGATAGGAGTTCAGATCAGCCCTCTACCGTTTTTAGCTGTTAAAAAAAAATCAATATCCTTGAAACATCTGCCATTTAATGTAAATACAGTATGATGGAGGTCTTTTAGGCATTCAGTCTGTTTCCATGTCAACCCCAATAATTCACACAGTGGCCATTGCCTGTCCCAGTCTTCCCAGGTGCTGTGTGGACTTTGGTGGTGGAACCTACGAGGGGAAGGGGGAGGAGAATGCAATGCTCCTGACACCCAGCATGGAGGACAAGCACCTACTTGGCTGTTCCTGGTTTCATGTTTCAATGGCAGTGGTGCTATTGCAGGAACCACGCTTGTCTGTCCCTGCAACCTTGTAAGTTGTTGAATTGTGCAGAACCATAGGCCAGATCTGAAAGATTTATTTTCCTCCCCTAGTGCTTTCCATGGCAATGGCATGTAGAGCATCTTCCTAGAGAAGGTGAGGAAGGAGCTTTTTCTCAAGTGGGATCACAGGGGCAGGATCTGAAAGCAAGCTTTACTTGCTTCATGAGACATGCCTAGAACTCTAGGAATCTCTGGTGTATTGGCCACTGGCTGGGTTTCAACAAGCTAATAATGTGTTTGTGGTTGATTTTTAAGATTCTGATTTTCCTTCTTTTTCATCTTTTCACCACCACCATGTGCAGCCCCAACTCTTGCCATCTGATACTTTGGTGAAAATGCTTCAGCATTTCTATTTGCTGGAAAAGAACCAGACAAAACCAGCCCAGATTTAATTTTTATGTGATTAGCTTTTCCATCAGTGTTTCCTTTTCCTGCGATAGGTGCATGATAAGAACACTACACAGTATTATAGGAGGAGAAATGAGCCAAACCTCCTACACAGCTCTAACCCATTGTTGGGGTTGGGGGTGCTGGAACCAGGCATGAGAACTTAGAGACTGGTTTCACACAACTTCTCATTTAAGTGTCTGTTGAATAAGACACTTAATGGTAAATATTTATTGAGCACCCACTATGCACCAAGCTTTCTTTTAGCCACTGGTGACAAATTGGTAAATATTCTACTGGAGCATACAGAGCCTAAACAGAAAAACTGACAAGATTATTGCTGAAAGTAAAAGGCATGAAGAAGACAATGAAGCCAGACAATGCATATGAAAGTTTCTGCTGTAGTTTATCTCATAGGAAATGCCCTTCTTGGGCTGAAGGAAGTTAAGCTTTTCAGTTCAAATGGGCATCATGGCGACCTATGGGAGGAGAGCAGAATTTGACCTTAGACAGATGTGAATTGAACTCTATCCCTCTAACATGGCAGCTGTGTGTCCTTGGTCAAGTTACTTAATTTCTTCATGTCTTTAGGGTCCTCATCCAGGGCAAGAGAGACACTCAAAGTGCAAAATTTAAGAAGACTACCCACTGTTGTGGTTGTGTAAGTGCACAGGTGGCACTTATGTGATCCCAAGAGAGACTTCCTCCTTCAATTTTGCACCTAAGCTATATTTTTTTTCTTCACCCTAATCCCAGCTCCATCCCCATTTTAAAAACGAGGGAAATAATTGCACCTATCCCATTAAGGAAGTTGCAAGGTTAGGATTACTGTGATGTGAGAAGGTAAAAGTGAGAATGTCTTGCAAACTGGAGGTGACAGGGATTGGGTTGTGACAAACTAACAGGCTGGAAGTTGAACTCAGCTTCTTTTTTTGCCTTTTTTCCAGTGCTAGGACCTGAGAGAAAGTAGGAGAACCCCCATCTGCTGTGAGTTCCTGTTAGCACATGTTGCATGGGCTCTCTGTGCTCCGAGTAAGTTTTACCATGATAGTGGAACAAAGTTTAGTGTGCATCTCTGGATGAAAGGACAAAACCAAATCAGGTCAGGTAGGCACTTTTCCCCACTTCAGAACAGGATTTCAGCCTTCCCTGAGGAGAGCAGATAAACCCACAGAGGGTTAGCTCCAGGAAGCGAGCCCCATCCCTCCCCATCCTGGACCCTGGAATCCCCCACGAAACCACCTGCCATCTCTACTCCAGCGTGGGGATCCTAATGAAAAATGGCCAAGCTATTAGCGCTTTGCAAATTAAGGGTCCTTTCATTTATTACCATGCTCTGCTAAGGATGAGCATTAATTTTTTTCTCAAAGCAAATTCACTGGAAACAGACAGTTTAGAATTTATGCTTGTAATGATGGCTACATGGGCCATTAAGACCACCTCTAAGTGAGCTTAATTTGTAGCAGATAAATGTATATGTCTACATATTTTTCAACATAGTTTATGGTGCATCTTGCACAGCTGCGCCCAACTGATTAAATCCTCACAAAATTTAAATAGGAAACCCATTACGTAGACAGTATTATAGCCATTCATCATGGAGGCAGCTTCGGGTTAACTCTTTCAGTGCCAGGCTGGGAGAAGTACTAGAGTGTTCATTTTTTCTTTTCTGCTTCTTCTTT
>RJWM01037885.1:0-17121 GCA_004363535.1 Dasyprocta punctata | reverse complement strand
AAATACTTCACTCCAAGCTCTTCTTGACTTGAAGGTTTGTGTTGAGAAGTCTGCCGTGATTCTGATAGGCTTTCCTTCATATGTGATCTGTTTCTTTTCTCTGACAGCTTTTAGTATTTTGTTCTTGTGCTGTATATCTGATACCCTTATTATTATATGTCTGGGTGAGGATTTATTTTGGTTGTGGTTAATTGGGGTTGTGTATGCCTCAGTTACCGGTATTTCAGATTCTCTTCCCATGTTTGGAAAGTTTTCTGCTATTATTTCTGTGAATAGTCTTCACAGATCATTGGTATTGACTCCTGCTTTTTCATTTATGCCTATTAATCTTATGTTGTTTCTCTTGGCATCATCTTGCAGCTGTTGAATTGTTTCTTGGTTCCTTACTAATTTTAGGAGATGTTTTCTTCAATGGCCATGGTCTCCCATGCTGTCTTCAAGATCTGAGATTCTATCTTCAGCTTCATTTAAGCGGTTTTTCAAACTTTCCCTGGAGTTTTTCATTTCTTGCATTTCCCTTTGTATCTGTTTCATGCATTCTGTTTGTGTCTTATATTGTTCATTCAAGGTTTCGATCATTTTCTTAAGTTCTTCTATGTTTTTATCTTGCTCTTCTTTAGATACACACAACATTTCTTTAATAATGATTTTCATTTCATTTTTTAGCTGAGAGAATATTTCTGATTTGATTTTCTCTATAGCTTCATCAAGCTGTTTCTTTATTGCATTTTCTATCATTTAAGAGAGTCCATTTGTGTGACTCCCACTGTCTTCCATTTCAGTATCTCTTGGGTTTGTTCCTTATGCGCTGGGGGACTGAGACTGCCTCTTGGTCTTTTGTTTTGTCATTTTCTTCTGGAATCTGTGTACCTCTGTGTCCTGCGTGGCTGGCCGGCGTTCCCCTGAGGTTCACACTGATTCTTGCCGCGTGCAGGATCGTGGGACCCAGTAGGCTGGGTCCCGTGTGCAGCAAGGAAGGGTGGCCTCCCGGGGCGTGCAGGTGGAGTCTCCTCCTTTACTGGGTGGGGGCCAAGGCCTCCCAGTCCCAGGGAGCTGTGCTGGGCACCGCGCGGGACGCGGACCCGACCCTGGTTCTGTCCGCAAGCTCGGCCCAACAGCTATGCCTGCGGGGCACGCCCGGGCAGGTCCCAGGCCTACAGTGCCGGGAGCAACCCTGCTGGGCAGCGCGGTCTGCACAGGAGCTGTGGGATGGCACACGCTCGAGCCGAGCCACGCGGCTGAAGAATGGAGCTGCCGTGCGCTCTGCACTCTGGTGGCGGGGGCCCAAGCTCTCCAGGTCCGTGGAGCTATGTTGCTCAATTCCCGGTGAGCAGCTCTGGGTTCCTGGGCTGAGTTGGGCTGGGCTGCGTACGTCTGTGTCCTGCGTGGCTGGCCGGCGTTTCCCTGAGGTTCGCGCTGATTCTTGCGTCGTGCAGGATCGCGGGACCCAGTAGGCTGGGTCCCGTGCGCAGCCTAATATATGGTTTATTTCAGAGAACATACCATGTGCAACTGAGAAGAATGTGCATTGTGATGTTGTTGGGTGGAACACTTGTAAACATCTAGTAAGTCCATTTTTTTTTACAGGTTTGATTCAGTTGTGTTATTTCTTTGCTGACTTGTCAAGTTGGTGTATCTGTTTCCAAGAATGGGGTATTAAAGTCCTCCATTAAAATTGTTTTATTGCTTTTGATTTTTCAGTTTATAAGTATTTGTCTTATGTAATTTGGTGCTCCCATATTTGGTGCATATATATTTATGATTATCTCTTCCTTTTGAATTTTTCCTCTAATGAGCAGGTATTGACCTTCTTTGTCTCTTTTAGTCATTTTTGGTTTGAAGTTCACATTGTCTGCAAACAGAATAGCTACGCCTGCCTTTTTCTGGGTTCCTTTTGCATGGAATATTGTTTCCCATCCTTTGTCTTTCATTCTATGAGTTTCTTGTGCATTAGATGTGTTTCTCTTATACAGCATATTGTTGGATCCTGTTCCTCGATCCATTTTGCCAATCTGTTTCTTTCAATTGGTGCATTGAGGCCATTTATATTGATGGTTATTAATGGTATGTATTGGTTTATCTTTGTCATGTTGTTTTCCTGTTGTTGCATCCCTGCTTTTCCCCTTTGTTTAATTGGTTGTCCTTCTTGGTGGTTTCTTTCTGTTGTTTTTCTGGAAATTGTGGTCATTTTTATCTCTATCTGGAATGTCTTTCAGTACTCTTTCTAGGGTTTGTTTGGTGGATATGAATTTCTTCAGTTCTTTACCATGAAAGCATCTTATTCCTCCATTAGATTTGAGAGATAGTTTTGCAGGGTACATCAATTTGGGTTGAGAGTTGTTTTCTTTCAGGGCTTGAAATACTTCAGGCTCTTTTTAACTTTTGAGGGTTTGTGTTGAGAAGCCAGCTGTGATTCTAATGGACTTTCCTTGATAGGTGATGTGTTTCTTTTCTTTAACAGCTTATAGTATTTTGTTTTTCTGCTGAGTTTTTGGGACCTTGATTATTATTTGTCTGGGTGTAAATTTATTTTGGTTATGGCTGTTTGGAGTTCCGTATGCCTCACTTATCTGTATATCAGATTCTTTTCTCATTCTTGGGAAAATTTTTGCTATTACATCTGCAAATAGTTTTCTATGTCATTTCCATTGACTCCTGCATTTTAATTGACACCGGTCAGTCTTATATTGTTTTTTGTTGCATTGTCTCTGAGCTGTTGAATTGTTAATTTATGATCACTTATTATTTTTACTCTGAGGCTCTCATTGGCTGCTTAGGTCTTTCAGGTGCAGGGGAGTTATAGCCGATTGTACTGTCGCTGCTGTTTTTCAGATGTGAGTGAGGGGAATTCTTTTTCTTGTAACATTGAGGATCATATGTAAGAGTTTGCTTTCAGTCTTAGAAGCAACTTGAACTTGTGAAAAATGCTGGCGATTTTTGGAGAAGGAATTATTGGATTTGTTTAGTTATATGCAAGGTAGTTATATAACATTAGGCAGAATTGTGAAATTGCTGTAGTCTTTATTTGGATATTAGGTCTTGTTTAAGGAGAGGCGAATGTCAGTGATGGTGAAAAAGAATAAATTGTGACTAATAATCGTTATCGGTCAACTTAATTGGATTATAAAATGCCTATTACAAGAAAGAGAAATAAAACGGATACATATAGGAAAGGAAGAACTCAAATTATGTTTATTTTCAGATGATGTGATACTCTACAAAGATAAGCTAAAGATTTCCACAAAGAAACTATTGAAATTAATGATGAACACTAACAGTGTAAACCCACATAGAAAAATCAGTAGCATTTGTGTACACCGGTAAGGATTTCAGTAAGACAGAAATTATGAAAGCCATATCATTCACAGTAGCATGATGAAAAATTAAATAACCAGGAATTAACTTAGCCAAAGGAAATAAAAGACTCTACAAAGGAGACTACAGTTTTATAAAAAAGAAGATAGAAGAGTACATCAGAAAATGCAAAAATATCTCCTATTCTTGGATAGGTAGAACCAATGTAGTGAATCATACTCCCAAAACTGTTCCACAGATTGAATTCAATCCCAATCAAAATACCAACAGCAGTCTTCACAGTTCTAGAGAAGACATTCCTAAAATTAATATGGAACTGGAAAAATCCCAAATAACAAAAGTAATTGGGCAACAAGAGCAAAGGAAGAACAATCACAATACCTGACCTGAAGCCATACCTCAGTGCAACACTGATACTGTTGGTATTGGCACAAAAATAGATATGTGGACTGGTAAGACAGAATAGCATATGCAAAGCATCCCCCAAAACATTCAGCTATTTGATCTTTGACAAAGGGGTCAAAAGCTTACATTGAAACAAAGATAACCTATTCAATGTATGGTGCTGGAAAAACTGGTTATCTGTGTGCAGAAGATTGAAACTGGACCTGTATCTCCCACCATGTACTTAACTAAAATAAAAATGGATCAAAGATACAACCATTAAAACAGAAACATTGAACCCATTGGAAGATAAATTAGAGAAAATACTTGGAGTCACAGTTATAGGAAAGAAATTTTTACACAGAACCCCAGTTGCACAAGAAATAACAGCAAGAATGAACAAATGGGATTGCATCAAATTAATAAGCTTCTGCACTGTAAAGAAATCAATTAGTACAGTGACCAGCCAACCTAAAGAATGGGAAAAAATTTTGCATTTATTCCTCAGACAGAGAACTAATATATAAAATATATAAAGATTTCAAAAAAACACAAACCATTTAAAAGAACCAATCAAGACATAGGCATGTGAAATGAATAAATACTTCTGACAAGTAGTAATGGCCAGCAAAAATGAAAAAAATGTTCAACAACCCTGACCATTCAAGTAATACAAATTAAAAGAATGCTAAGATTCTATCTTATACCATAAAGAATGGCAATCGTCAAGAAGTCAAAGAATAACAAATACTGATATTGATGTGATTAAAAAGGAACCCTTCTTTATTGTTGTTGGGGATGTAAACTAGTACAAATATACTGAAGGTCACTATGAAGATTTCTCAAAAAACTGAAATTAGAAACACATATGACTCAGCTATTCCCTTTCTAGGCATCTTCCACAAAGAGCTAATGACATCATGGTGTGGAAATACAGGCATATCAATGTTTATAGCATAACAGTTCATAATAGCTAAATTCTGGAAGCAGCCTGCATGCTGTAAGACAAATTGATAAAGAAAATGTGGTCTCGCTATGTAATGGGACACTATTAAGCTATAAAGAAAACTTTGAGACGTTTGTAGGAAAATGGATGTACCTGGATATATAATGCTGAGTGAAATAAATTAGACATTCAAGCTTAAATACCATATAGTGTCTCACATTTGAGTAAGGCAAAGTACAAAGAAAGTGCATAATAAAGGATAGAGAGAAGGAAACACGAGGCTAGATCTCTTGCAAATGGCAAGGGGTCCAGGAGACCAAGGGTGAAGGGAGAATAGGAGGGGAAGGGTAAGAAAGAATAATTAAGATATGCCATGTACAGGAATTTAATAACCTCAAAGAATGTAAATATTATATGTCATAAGCATGTATCAGGGACCTGGCCTAGATCCCCAATCTCCCAAATGAGTGTGCGATGAATGCTTAAATAAATGAGACAAGTGGTATGATTTTAGGGCTCCAGGAGGATCAAAACCCTCTGCAGTGTTCTTGACTCTGAGGCTATGATGAGGGCTAAGACAAAGAGCTTCTCTGTGCAGCCCATATTTATTTCCATAATAAACAAAAGAGAGGGGCTAATGAGGAAAGCAGGGAAATGAGCAGGATGTTGGGACTCACTTCAAGGACTTCTCCAAGTAGTAAATTGTGCCAATTTTAGGAGAACCGTCTTAATTCCATGATGACATTTGTGGTGGGAGTGAGACCCCTGCAGGTGTGAGATGTCTGCAGCTGCAGTCTCTATTTACTTAATTGGGTTTGAGCCAGGCATCTTCAGCTGTGGCCTTAACTTACCCTTTGAAGTATCTCTGGCATCACAGGCCACTACAGGTCTCAGCCAGGACCAGTGATTCATAGAGGTTCACTTACTATGATTCACCTCCCATTGCCAGGCAAGGGGCCTAGGCCTAGGATAGACTCACACATAAACATAGAAAGCCAATTAGTTAATTTTAAATCCTGCTCAGAGTTGCTTTGTAGTGGTCTCCAACAAGCATGAGCTAAGAATAATAGTAACAACAAGAATGAAGATGGGAAAGCAGATTTAGAGGTGGTAAGAGAGAAGTGGGTGGGAAGAGGAAGGGTATTAAAGAAAGAAGCTGAAAAATGTACATATACCTATTCCCCAAGATGAATGTAAACTTCATATACTGCAAACGTGTATTAATAAAATAAAATAATAAAAAATCTAAAGACAAAACAAGAAGAAATGCCCTAGTAGATTGTAAAACAGCATTCTCCTGTGTGTGTCTGGGTGGGTAATAGAGGTGTGACCTTAGGTACTGCAATGGTACCTTGGTTCATGAATGATTTTGTTTGTGAACGACTGGTTTGCCACCAGAAGCATTTGGCAAAATTTTGTTTTTGTTTTGCAAACTCTGCATCAGGGGACAAACAAGACTGTGGCCATCTATCCCACACAAACATAAACATGGCCATCTTTTCCAAAATCATAGAGCAAATTAAGTTCATGAATTGAGGTACTGCTGTATATGTGATCCTTCACCTATTGCTGTCTGGCACTGTTTCCCTGCTCTGCTTCCCAGCTCCCTTGATATAAGCAGCTTTGCTCCTCCATTTCCTTTCCCTGTCATGTTTCTGCCTTGAAGCTAGCTGATCATAGCCTTGAAATGTGAGCTAATTAAACATTTCCTTCTTTAGGTTGTAGTTTTTGGGTATTGTGTTTCATCAACAGAAAGTTGACTGATACAAGGAATATGGTCAGCAGATCTGAGTTTGAGTACTCACCCTAATACTTTTTGAATATAAGACCTGTGCAAGTCGTTTTCCCTCATGATATTTTAACAATAAGGGTCTGCATAATCTCTTCATCTAATATTTTTGTTTTCTAGAATATGTTGATAGAGTAGGAGTGGTGAAACAATTAGCGTAAGTTCAAATTGCTATATGGAAGTAAGAGTTGAAACTGGAACCTAGAGGACTTTTTCACTTTGTATTTCATAATCACTGCAGACTGAGAGGATAAATTGGGAAGCAGGATGGAAAGATATTTCACTACTCCTTTTTCCTCATGAAATTAAAGCCACTTTACTTCCATTCCATATCCCACATTTTTGTGCTCATTTGAATGACTGGACAAGGAGGAAGCCAAAATTCTGATAGGAAGGGTTGAAGTTTAAGCTGAGGAAGTACTTTCTGCCTGTAGGAGTATTTAAATGTTCGTTCTATGTTTGGGAAAGTTGGTAGTGTTGCTGTGCCCAGAGATCTTTCAGAGAGGCATCTGTCACTATGTGATGTATTTGTTGGAATTAATCCTAGAATCAACACAGAGGGCTAGATGTATAATTCACGCGTTCTCCTGACTTCACGGTATTATAACTACATACACTCCTTGTTAATGACCAGGTTCCATTCCTGTGACTAGGTCCTTAGTTGAATTTGTTGCTAAATGAGGAACTGTATACAGTATGTACATTGTGATATTCAGAAAAAAAAATGATCAAAGGAAAGTCTGACTTGATGAGTTTGCTTTTATTTGCGTATCTCTTATGTGCAATACTATAATGTATAACAACATAAAACTACAGTACTATACTATACAGTACAGTCAGAAAAATTGCACTACTGTATAAACAAGGTGTATTATCCAGAAAAGGACATTGAGGCTCTATAAACAAGATACACAGAGCTCTACCAAAAAAAAAAAAATAAATAAATAAAATAAAATAAAATAAAATAAAGGTCATAAATCTGAGCAGCAGGTTGTAAGTCCAAATAGCATACCTTGGTCATATGTTGAAAGAGTTGTTAAACAGGTAGATCATTAAATAGGGAATATCTGTACTAGCTTATTTTTCAAATGTTTGTGTAGTACTCACTTTTTGCCAGGTTTCCTTCTAAGTACTTTACAAATGTTATTATTTAATCCTTAAAAATTGTTCTATGAAGTAGAGGCTCATTTGTTTCTGTTTTATTGGTTAAAATAAACAACCCAAACAAACAACAGCAACAACAAAAACCTAAGGTACAGGGAAGGTAGATAACTTCTGGAACGCCATGTACCTGAAAAGAGTAGCCATATAGAGTGCATGCCCTTAATCAGTGTACTTTGCAGTCGTACTAGCAGTATCACAGCACATAGACAACAGAACTAAACAGACCAATTCCACTACTTACTAGTTCCATGATGTGCAGTGAGTTAATTCACCTCTCTGTGCCCTGTTTTCAACTATGAAATGTGGACAGCAATTATATCTACCTCACAGAGTTGTGAAGATTAAATGATAGTACATGAAACATGCTGGACACTGAAACATTTGTACTATTTCTGTGAACTACCTTTCTAAAATTTCAAGATGTAATTCATAAATATTCTTTTAATTTTTAGGTTATAAGTTAAGCCTTACAAGATTTATAAAGCTTAGTTTGATTTCTTTGTATGATTTGTTTTTAACTCTATGTGGAACCATTTGATATTTCCGTCTCTGAAACAAGGAAAGACTGGTGAGACAGATTCCCTCAGGGCAAGGATTGAGAGTCAGGTACTCAAAGTGTCTTGGCTCTCCATGAGTTTGATGAACTGTGACATTTCCTTTTTCCTACATTTATCCTTAGCTTAAAATAGTGTTGAGGAGCTGGAAGTGTGTGGCTCAGAAAGCACTTAACTAGCATGCACAAGTCCTTGGGTTCAGTCTCTAGTACTGAAAACAAAACAAACACATACTGAATTTGAATTATGTATACACTGTTGAAGGTGAATCTTGCATTCTAGTCTTAGTTTTCTAATTTGTTGTGTTTATCATTTCTTTTCTTAACTTCCCATTCAGAAGTTACTAAATCTTTGCTGCAGTGTCCTCATAAAGAGGGGCCATAGTATGTTGTTATGTGCTGAATTCCTCTATCCTACTGACAGAACTGTCACTATCCTATACAAAGACTGAGACACTACCCACAGTGTTAACAGCCTGCCTGTTCTGTATGCTGGGATCCCAAGGTGGGTGGAAGAGGTTATATAAGGTCACATCCTCTTTCAAGTGGGTGGAGGAAAGAAAACAGTTGTCAGTTCCACAGCTGGTCTTGCCAGCCCAAGTGATTCCAGCTTTGTTTGGCTGCAGAAAGAGCCTTTTCACTACATAGAAGGGAGATTTGCTTAAGCATAACTAATATCATATCTTTGGCAACTTATGTTAACCTCATACAGCTAGAACACAATTTTATTGGCTCTGTCTGCCTGGACATGGTGTTGTTTAGGCATTTTGTATGGTACTCAAGTGGCCCCAATCCAGTTGCTCACCTATAGCATATACTCATGGTGAAATTGTACGAAACACATTATACACAGACTTTTGATTGGACAGTAGCTCTTGCTTCCGTATTACTTCAATATGTTAAATTAAAAAGGAAAGAAGGAGAGAAAGAAATATTTAAAAAGCAGATTTAAAAACAGCAATTTCCATGGGCATTTTATTTTTTTTTTCTTTCGGCACCAGGGATTGAACTCATAGCCTTGCACCTGCCAGACAGGTGCTTAAGCCACTGAGCCAAACCCCTGGCCCTAATTTTTTGAGGCAGGGTCACACTACATAGCCCAAGCCGGCCTCAAACTCACAACGCTCCTCTTACCTCAGCCTCCCGAGTGCTGGGATTAAAGACGTGCGCCACCAAGCCCGGCTGGCAGTTTGTTCTTAATTAACTATAGCTCTGTTTGTAAAGAACATTGCAGCCACATTAATTAACTTACAATTGAAGTGAACACTGAGCTTTTGGGGGTTACATCTTTTGTTCCTATAGGACTGTGGGAGTCTTGAAGTTTGGTTCCAGTGGCCTTTCCTCTTAGAGCTAAACCTGGGTGCATCCTTAGTCACTATATTTGTGCATACCTACAAAATAATCTCTATGAGGGAATGCTGAATTTATGCTTACAAAGGAAACTAGAAATCAAAGGAAAATTATAGTTTGTTTACAGCCTTAATGCTTTGATGATTTGTTCCCTGTTATGTTTTATATCTAGATGTCCTCCACAATCCTATATGCTCATATGTGTGAGTTTATGGAGGTGATTGGATTATGGAACTTACTGATCACTTGCTGTTAGTAGGTATGTTCTGGTTGGAAGACTTGGGTCACTGGTTCTGTGGCATAGAAGGCTATATCTCCTTTCCTGGCCCCTCTCTTGACGTGCTCTGCTTTCTATCTGCAATGCCATGAGCAACTCTCCTTTGCCATACTGTCATTCTTCTATATGATGACACCCTGCATTGGAGTTGGGTGACGATAGACTGAAACCTCTACAAACTGTGAGCCAAAAATAAACCTCAACTTCCTTAAACTGTAGGTGTTAGGTATTTTGTCCCAACAATAAGAGAAGTAAATAAAACATTCTCATTGTGCTTTTCTCGAATAATTTTAGTGCATATAAATTGTAGTAAACTATCCTCATATTAAAAATGATATAGTGACAATATTTGTAGTTATTGAATATACTAGAATGATTAAAAATATTAATACACTACATATGATCCTGTTCATAACAAATATTCTTTCCTGTTTTCTGTCTTTTCTTTCCTTCCATTAATCTATTCCTTTCCTTTCTTATATTTTGATTCACTTTCACATTCTTGATATCTCTGTCACTCAACATCTGAGTACTTTTTCCAAAGTACATCCTCTGTATTATATCTTCGAGACATAGAGATAAATGATACATGATTCTTATTCTGAACTCACAATTGAGATAAGCAAATTGGCAGTTATAGTTCAGAGAGGTCTGTGTGCTGATATCATTATGTATAGAATGCTGAGGGAGCAGAATAGGCACTCCAAACCCAGCCTAGGACGTAGGAGCATTGAGGAATATGTAGAAAGGACATATTAAGGTTTGTGAATGTAATACTGAAGGATTCTTTAGAGTTATCTTGTGGAGGATGAGTGAAGAGTCTGCTAAGTAGAGGACACAGTTTGTCATTACACGAAGAGTCATATGTATCCTCTCCAGTTATGTAAACTTATGTATGGTATATTGTAGCTACTCATAAATTATTAGATTGTCTTGGTATCATCTTTGGTTTTCTATCTTACATTGTAGTTTAATTTAGCAAGTTTTTCTTCAGTACCTATGTATTGGGTATGCTATGTCTCCCCAAGTCCTCATGCTTTTGATGGGGCTGAGTCTAGCTCTTGTTATTGGTTTGTTGTCTGGTGCAGGGATTGGCAATGTGAGTCCTGCACCCACCCAGGGGTGGAGCTGACATACGTTGTAAGGGAAGGCGGGTCTTCCTCTTGCGCTTCCGCACTCCTGCCTCTCTCTCTCGCCAGTGTACTTGTGGCTTGCAGCCGCCCTGAATGGCAGCCCCGCCATGCCATGCTGACTTGGAGCCAACTAAGTATGGGCTGAAACTCCCAAGAAACTGTAAGATATAAACCTTTGCTTCCCTAATTTTGGGCGTCAGGTATTTTGTCTCGACAACGAGTGAAAAGTAACTAAGACAACCTACTAGGTATCTATTCCAGTGCTAGCCCCAGGGATAAAGAACTGAATAGGAAGCCGGGCGTGGTGGCGCACACCTTTAATCCTAACACTTGGGAGGCTGAGGTAGGAGGAGCCTTGTGAGTTCAAGGCTGGCTTGGACTACAGCGTGAGTGCAAGAGCAGCCAGAGCTACATAGTGTGACCCTACCTCAAAATACTAGGACTGGGAGTTTGGCTCAATAGCTTAGGCGCCTGTCTGGCAGGCACGAAGTCGTGAGATAAATCTCCAGTGCCGAAAAATAAAAAGTATTGAACAGGATGCTGCCCTTGGTTTCAAGGAGCTCAAAGGTATGTAACTATAATAATAATAAGACCATAGTTTCATGACACCTCTATGACATTAGGTGACCATTTACCCATCACTTTCTAGATTTCTAAAAAACTCCTCTCACACTTACATATATTTGCATTCTCACCCATTTCCAACCTATGTGTGATCTCTTCACTTGAGCGTTGTATACCGTCTCTTTCATTTGCTTTTTCTAATTATTTCTAACTCCATATTGAAAAGCACTTATATCCTTCCCATGTCAAAGACAGAGCGCCATCTGTATCTCTAAACCTGGAGAGACCACAGGCTTAGTAATAGTGGTGGCTAAACTGGTAGTAATTCAACAGTAGCAGTAGTGGTCCATTTGGTAGAAGTCCAAATACTATAGCAAGAAGTACATAGGAGTTGACATTACATAGATGGAGGTTGGCTGAGGATGGTTTGTTAGTAGAGAACAGGTTGCCCAGTTCAGTAATGAGAAAGATTAAGATGGTGTGGAATAAAATGGGACTCAGTTTTAGATGACCTGAGAACCAGTGGAGGGCCTGAAACATAGGAATTTGCCTGGAACTCAACTGAGATGCAAAGTTGGATCCTGGGTCTTATGGACCAGGAAGAAATCCTAATTTCTTCTTCTTGTTGTTCCTTGGCTGGAACACAAAGTCAGAGTCAGACTAAGAGCACACTTTGACATGGTTTTGTGTCTGGTGTATGAGGTCAGAGTTCTTAGTCTACACTGCCTCGTGGTCAGCCTGTTCTCAACAACTGCAGCCACACTCACCCGATATGGGTATATCAAGTTGCTTCCACTCTTGGGAGAGGCACCAACCAGCTAAGGGTCTGAAATTTCAATAAGAAAATGTTGGAGACAGAGCATTACAAGTACAGGAAAGTACATGATCAAAAAGCACAGTATGAAAAAGTAAGGCATGTGATACCGTGAGAACAAGGAGTGCAGCAGATGAGACTAGAGTAGAGTAGAGAAGGGTAAGACTGTAAGACCTTAAATGCCAGGCTAAGGAGTTTGTATTTGGTGTAGAATGAAGTCTACATACTGTGTATCTGTGGGATTTTGTTTACAGGTGTGTTGTGTATCCTTAAACATTTCCAAAGTTGTCTTTCCTTATAAAATTTATGGTGGGCTCTTCAAAAAATTATGTGTTTCATGCTCAAAAATTAAAAGTTAGGAATGGCAGTTTTTCATTTATGGTAACATGAATAATAAGTGGGAAAGGCAATTTGAATTTAGTTTAGTGTGCTTTCCATAATTTTGTACAGTGTTGGGCTTAGAAACAAGGGCTTTAAAATCATATCTGAGTTTGAATCTTGGCTCTTCTGCAATTTATTTGTGCAATTCTGGACAAAATAATAGTCTGACCTCTGGCTTATTATGCATTTGTAAAATGGGAGTGAGAAAAGTAACATTCAGAGGCCTGTATGAAGATTCAAAGAGGTCATGAATGTGAATTATGTAATGTAACAACTGGCAAATGATACCCAATGAGGTGAGAAAAAAGAATGTTTAAATTAAAATATTCAGCTACAATAAAATACACATTGCCATTAATTCCACTCAAAATATTTCCCCTCATTTCAAATACACTTATCCCATCATTGTTGCCACTTTCTGAAGCAGTTCTGGAAGTCCTTTCTATTTTTCATTTATTTTATTTTAAGAGAGAAAAGGACACAGAAAAGAAAAACAAAAAGGGCTGGGGATTTAGCTCAGCAGCACAAGTGCTGGCTTGTCAAGCTCAAAGTCAGGAGTTCAGTCCCCATTACCAAAAAAAAAAAAAAAAAAAAGAAGAAAAATGAGAAACAAAAAGCAAAAGAGACAAACAAACAACAACAACAAACCCAAAGAGACAACAGTATAGGTTTACTAAACAAGGTGATAGGAATTTGACAGTGGTTGCAGTATTGCATATTGTTACCTTCAAAAGGGTTGCTTAGATTAACAGATATAGACATGCAAAATTGATCTATACATATGAGTATTAACTATTGTTTTCCAAGAATGAATACATTTAGTAGTATAGTCATTTTAGCTATCTTATGCATATACATACATACAAATTTACGTCTTTTTCTTTTTTCCTTCCTTCTTTCCTCACTTCTCCTGTCCCATTTACTTTTCCCCTTTGAGCAATTTCTTATCCTTACACAGTATTTGTTGTAGATTTTGGATCATATATACTTTTCCAGTTTCTTATACTAGGGAGGCGATACAGTGTTTGCACATGTGAGTTTGATTTATTTCACTTATGAGTATGGTCTCAAGTCACGTCCATTGACTTATGAAAGTCTTGATGCAGTCGTTCTTGATAGCTGAGTAACACACCATTGCATGAAAATACCACATCTTTTTTATCCATTCCTTGATTGATGGGCATTTGGGTTATTTCCAAGATTTGGCTATTACAAATTGTACTGCTATAAACATGGGTGCACATATATCACTGTGGTATTATGTTTTAAATTCTTCTGGGAAAATGCCCACAAGTGGAATAGCTTGGTCAAATGGGATCTCTAATCCTACCTTCTTGAAGAATCTCCACACTGACTTCCACAGTGGTTGCACCAGTCTACACTCCCACCAACAGTGGAGAAGAGTTCCTTTTTCCCCACAGCCCCTCCAGCATTTGTTGTTGGTTGATTTTTTAATCTTGGTCATTCTTTCTGTAGTAAGATAGAATCTCAGTGTTGTTTTAATTTGCATATCCCAAATGACCTTTGATGTTGAACATTTTTTCATATGTTTATTTGCCATTTGTATTTTTGATCTGAGAGGTGTGTATTCATGTCAGATACCCATTTTTTGACTGGGACATTGAACGTTGGGGCCTGATTTTTTAAAATTCTTTACATGTTCTAGATAAAAGTCCTTTGTCTGAGGGACAGTTGACCAAGATATTTTCCCAATTCGTGGGTTTTCTTTTCCCTCTGGAGATTTCTTTTGACATGCAAAAACTTTTTAATAAGACGAGATCCCAGTTGTTGATTCTGGGAAGTATTTCCTGTTCAGCGTGATTTTTGTTCATGACCTCTCTGCCTACACCTATGTCTTCAGAATTTGTACCTACTTTGTCTTCCAGCAGATTTAGTGTTTCTGTTTTAATATTCAGATCTTTGATTCATTATGACTTTAGTTTAGGGCATGGTGATAGGCATGGATCTAGTTTTCCTTTTTGGCATATGGAAAACCAGTTTTTCCAGCATCACTTATTTTAAGAGGCTATCTTTCTTTCAGTGTGTGCATGTTTGGCCTTTTATCAAAGATGAGGAGGCAGAGTGTGCTTGTAGTTGTGGCTGTGTCTTCTAATCTATTCCATTCATTTTCAGGTCTGTTTTTATTGCAGTACCATACTGATTTTTTCATAGTAGCTTTGTAATATAATTTGAAGTCAGGAATTGTAGTGCCTTCTGGCCAGAATTGCCTTTGTTACCCAGAATTTGCCGTTGCTATTGTAGGTTTCTAGATGAATTTTAGGGATGATTTCTGTAGATTTGTTAGGTATGCAAATGGTATTTTGATCGGAATTAAATTAAATCTGTATGACAATTTTGGGAGAATGGCCATTTTCACAATGTTTGTTCTTCGTATATATGAACAGGGAATATCTTTCCATTTTCTGAAATCCTCTTCTGTTTCCTTTTTCAGAGTAACATAACTTTCAATATATAGATGTTTTACTACCTTTGTTGGATTGATTCCTAAATATTTCATTTCTTTGGGTCCTATAGTGAAGGATGTGGTTTCCCTTATTGCTCTCGATGAGTTTGTTGTTTATGTATAAGAATGCTATTGATTTTTGAGTGTTGACATTGTATCCAGCAACATTACTGAATTTGGTTATTACATCTAGAAGTCTTTCAATCGAGTTTTGGGGGTCTTCTATGTAGAGTATCATACCATCTGCAAATAATGATAGTTTCACTTCTTTCTTACCTATCTTTATTCCTTTTGTTTGTCTTTCTTGTCTAATTGCTCTGGCTAGTATTTCTAGAACTATATTGAATAGGAGCGGTGATAATGGACATCCTTGTCTTGCTCCTGATTTTAGGTTGAAAGTTTTCAGTTTTTCTCCATTTAGTAAGATGTTGACTTCTGGTTTTCGTATATAACTTCTATCAGATTGAGGTATAGACTATCCATTTTGATTTTCTGTAGGGGTTTTTTTTTTTAAATCATGAATTAGTGTTGCATTTTGTTGAAAGCCTTTTCTGAAACTATCAAGATAATCATGTGATTCTTGTCCTTGGATCTGTTGATATAGCATATTATGTTTATTGTTTTGCCTATGTTGAGCCACTCCTGCATTCCTGGGATGAATCCCACTTGATCATGGTGTATAATCTTCTTGATGACTTGTTGCATTCTATTTGTCAGTATTTTATTGAGGATTTTTGCATCTATGTTCCTTAGAGAGATTAGCCTGTAATTTTCTTTTTTGGTTGGTTCTTTTTATGGTTTTGGTATTAGGATAATACTCGGTTGGAGGAGTGAGTAATGGAGACTTGCTTCATTTCCAATTTCATTGAAGAGTTTGAAGAGTGTTGGCATTATTAAGTATTCCCTAAATTTCTTTCTTTTTTTTTAATTTAAGCTAAGAAGAAAAAAAAAGACATATATAACAAAGACAACAACAAAAGAGACAAACAAATGACTAGAGGAGTGCACCACAGTAGCATTGCGGGTTTACAAAGCAGAATGATAGAAACTTGACAAGGGTTGCAATATTGTGTATCGTTATCTTTAAAATCGGTACTTCGATTAACAGATATAGACATGTAAAACTGATCCAATCATATGAGTATTAATTGTTCTTTCTCAATAACAAATACATTCAGCACTGTGTTCATTTTAGTTATCTTACATATACATATATACAGATTTATATCTTTTCCTTTTCGCTTTTCTCTTTCCCCCTTTTTCCTTCCCAATTACTTTTGCTCTTTGAGCTATTTTTTACCCTTCCATAGTATTTATTATAGATTTTGAATCATGTATACTTTTTCAGTTTCTTACACTAGGGAGACAATACGGTATTTCCACATGTGAGTATGATTTATCTCACTTATGAGTATGGTCTCAAGTCGTGACCATTTACTTATAAAAGTCTCAATGCAATCTTTCTTAATAGCTGAGTAGTACTCCACTGTATAAAAATACCACATTTTTTTTATCCATTCTTTGATTGATGGGCACTTGGCTTGTTTCCAAGATCTGGCTATTACAAATTGTGTTGCTATAAACATGAGTGCACAGATATCACTGTGGTATGATGTTTTCAATTCTTCTGGGAAAATGCCCAGAAGAGGGATAGCTGGGTCGAATGGGATCTCTAATCCTAGATTCTTGAAGAATCTCCACACTGACTTCCACAGTGGTTGCACCAGTCTACACTCCCACCAACAGTGGAGAAGAGTTCCTTTTTCCCCACAGCCCCTCCAGCATTTATTGTTGGTTGATTTTTTAATCTTGGCCATTCTTTCTGGAGTGAGATGGAATCTCAGTGTTGTTTTAATTTGCATTTCCCGAATGACCATTGATGTTGAACATTTTTTCATATATTTATTTGCCACTTGTATTTCTTTCTCTGAGAAGTGTGTGTTCATCTCAGATGCCCATTTTTGGATTGGGTCCTTGAATTTTAGGG
>RJWM01037884.1:0-17123 GCA_004363535.1 Dasyprocta punctata | reverse complement strand
ACCTGAGTAATAAGAAAGTCTCATAAACTCCTGACCCAATGCTCAGATCAGAAAATCCCAACATGTCAGAAAATTCTGACACAGAGTTGAAAATAATACATGCAGTAATCACATTTGTTAGGAAAAAAAAGGAAAGAGAAATCACTAAGGCCAACCTTCATCTCTTGGTATGCTGCAAGTTCAGGGTCCTGATCAGCAACGATCAAGTGATATCTGATAAAGAGAAGAGAGTGGCACCAACTGGGGCAGAACCTAAAGTAATCCATCTCCACCCTAGCTTATGAGTGAGACAGGATAGGGTTTACCATCTGTACGCACGCCTTGCCTCCCAGCTACACACACAGAGAACCACTCCTTACTCTTCAAAATTTTGCTGGATTGGATTGATACACCAAATGTCTATTTCTCTGCTTGGAACTGAACAGGATAATGTCATTTTATTAAAGCTCTGAATATAGCCATGACTTTGTTTTCAACACAACTGCAGACAGAACAACTTCTCATTCTAGATACTGGTGTCATAAACTCAGTGATACTAAACATGTCATTGTCTGTCTATAAGGCAACAGTCACTTACACCTATTTCAAAATGTTACTTGATCAACCTTTCAGTCAGTGATAGTCACCAAGTTCCAAAGGGGATTATACTTTTTTTTAAAAAGTCCAGATTCCACTCAGGAGGCTGAAGTAGGAGGAGTGTTGTGAGTTCGAGGCCAGCTTGGGCTACAATGTGAGAGCAAGGATGGCCTGAACTACATAGTGTGACCCTGTCTTAAAACACTAGGGCTTGGAGTTTGGCTCAGCAGCTTAAGCGCCTGCCTGACAGGAGCAAGGTTGTGAGTTTGATCCCCGGTGCCACTAAAAATAAAAATAAACTTTTTTTAAAAAATCCAAATTCCTTACTAATATTATATAACAAATAATCTCAAATTTAGCAGCTAACAACAACTAGCTACTGTCTCAGTTTTAGCGGTTAGTTGTCCAGAAGTAATGATCTAAGTGGTTCCAGGTTCCCCACAGGGCTGCAGTTAAACTCTTGGCTGGAGCTTCAGTGATCCGAAGGCTGCCCTGTCCCTGGAGGATCACTGCCAGGCTTTCTCTTGGGGCTGCTTACAGGATGGTACAGCAGCAGTACACGTGTAATATTTTGAGAATTCCAAGAACACCCCCAAATCGTTCCTTCCTCAATTTCTTTTTATCTGTTATTTCCTGTGCCTGGAATGCTTTTCAATTCTTCTTGTGGACAAATCCTTCTCAACAGTTCAAATACCATTCTTACCAGACAGATCTTCCCAAATGATCTACATTAGAGAATCTCTGTGCTTTATACCCTGTTACTCTTTCTTTCACAGCATAGCTATACTTATGTCTAATAATGTGATATGAATATGAAATATAATAAGTTCTATGAATAAAAGCACCCACCCTGTCATGGTAAACATTTGCTCTATGAATGAAAAAGCATAATCAAAATCTCTTTCTATCCACTATCTTATATTCTAAGTACCTTGACTCACACCTGCACGGTGAATCAGAAGACATTTTCTCAAGTGTACTGATCAACTTTTTATTGCTGGGACAAAATTCTAGACATACACAACTTAAAGGAGGAACTAGTTTACTTTTAACTTACAGTTTCAAAGGGTTCAGTCCTTGGTTAGCGGATTCTAACACAGAAATACTATAGTAGAAGGTCATGTTAGAGGGCAGCTGTTTGACTCCTGGCATCCAAGAAGAGAAGAGAGAATGAGCACATGAAGAAGTGCCAGGGACCAGATACAGTTTCCAAGGTCATGCTAATAAGACCTACTTTCTCCAAGTAGACCCCACCCCAGATAACCCATTCAGCTATGGATTTACCAATAGCTTAACCTACTGATAAAGCATAATGCACTCACAATCTGGTCATTTC
Source organism: Dasyprocta punctata (assembly GCA_004363535.1). Classification (NCBI taxonomy): domain Eukaryota; kingdom Metazoa; phylum Chordata; class Mammalia; order Rodentia; family Dasyproctidae; genus Dasyprocta; species Dasyprocta punctata. The sequence continues at coordinate 15,211 of RJWM01037884.1, read as the reverse complement.
TCCAGGGGTCTTTAAATACACTCAGTCTGACAATCAAGATTAACAGGCACACCAAACCAGGCACCACATTCCTTTATCTCATAACCTAGTGTCCTCTGAATGGTCATAGACAATGAGGTCCAAACTGAATTAGCACCTTTGGGATTTCCTCCCCTACTTCAACAGAGGCTTCAGGTTCTTTGGAAGTCTCCAGAGTGTCCACCCAGAATCTTCGGGCTAATTTAGCTTTGTATACTTTCTTGTATCAAGTTTTCACTAATTGCTTCAAGATCTACTGCTCAAATCAATGTCTGCAATTAGATGCTTTATTATTTAGTCTCTCTTCATAGGTTTCCAAGTCAGCAACACTGGAGGATATTGGATTCCTGACTTCTCTTGGCTCCTCCTTGTGCAGGTTTGAGGTAAAGCTGGCTGCACTGTGTCCAGCTAGCACACCTAGAAGTCCTGCTTGGCCCAGCACTTAAGCATCAGTCTGAATTTGAGCCATGGAAGAATTTCACATAGCTAGTTACTTGTTTTTATATGGCCTCGTGTTCTCTAATGCTGTCCTTTGAACTCCCATGGATAATGTTTTAAAATGCTAAACTTCAAGTTCACCTTTCCTCAATTGGATTCAGTTAAAGCAAAATTCCTGTTGAGGTACATATGCAGAAATACTTGATTAAATAATGTGCACCTTTTGTAATTCTTCAGTGCAAATGTAATTAGTCAGTGGGGCTTGACTCTAGCCTAAACTTTAAATGTAGCATCAGTTCCCTGATCTGTACAGTAATAGCATAGGTTTAGATGTCCTCAAAAGCTTTCCTGAGTTCAATGCTAAGTATAATGCACTACATCAAGGTACATGTGACTTTTTCTAGTTGTTTATCTCTGAATCTTCAGATAGTCCTGAAACCAAATGCTGGTCCCCCGAGCATCACGCATGAGATTCAAAGCCTCAATTCCTCTCTTTGTATGTTTTCTCTTGATCCAGAGAGCTCCTTGATCTATCTGGAACTTTATTCTCCTTCTTTCCTTGAAGATATATTGGAATCGGCTTCCATATGTGATTCTTTACCCTGAGACTTGTAGTAACCTCCAGAGGCCTTAAACAAATCACATTTTCCAAGGTTTCCCTCATTCATTAGTACAGCTCGATTTTCAAATCCACTGGGACCCAAATTCTGTCACATTTAGAGGAGACTGAGGGGTTTCTCTGTTAAATGCTCTAACACTCCCTAGGCCAGAAAGAAAAAGGGGAAAAATAAGTGATGAATATAAACTGTTTTAACCTGAAGGACAAAATATTGATAATGTTTCTTTTAACTCCTTACTGGAAGATATTTTAAGCACCCTCTTAAAAACTGCATTTCCAATTTTCTCCTTTTATGAGCAACAAAGCAGAACTCTTTTGTACATTTTGAGCACTCAGGCTTACAACTTAAGTCACATTCAGAGTATATTGAGGGTCTATTAAATAAGAAATTAAATAGCAAAATAATAAACTGGACATATTGTATTTTATGTCCTACACACATATGTGAACTTTCTCAACTGCCTATGTCAGAGATGTAATGAATCATAAGGAGACAAAATTGTCACTACTAATAAGCAAAGTAGCAAAAATATCTCCTGGTAGTTTTTAATGTAAAAATGATGTCTAAATCCCAGAGACTTGTTAACTCTTTACTCTCCTGCACACGTACATATGAACACACACTAGGCAACTTTCCACAAAAACTTTCCTGGCTAATAACTATCATGATACATTCAACCACTTCTTTCCTCACTAAACAATGACTGACAAGTAAAGTACAGCAATTTTACTCCTGCCTTAGGTACCCCAGGAAATTTTTTGAGTTAGTGAGTGTGATGGGAGGTCGGACTTCCTTGGTCTGAGCAGAGTTTCTCTAAATTCTGTTAAAACAACTTGTGTCAAAAATATTTCTTTCTAATCTTCTTTTTTCTATTAAATCCTCCTTGATATTTTTCTATAGAAAAACCCTGAGATGTAGCTCAGAGTCTGTGGTTAAAGAAACCCACTTACGCGTTCCTATCGGAGGTTTTTAAACTAAGAGGATTTCTTCAAACCCTAACGCGAGAGTCTTTACATTATGCAATATAACAAGGGAAGGAAAATGTGCCAGAATTATCTACTCTTGAGTAGCAGTCCCTTCTGTTTCCTACTGCACACATTTTAGCTGTAGAAACATCTGTTTAAATTTACTGTTAATTATTTAACTTTTCCTTTGAGGATGTTAATTGTTGTTAATCTGCCTTCGAAACAGGTTTAAATCATACAAGCAAATGAATAACTCAAGGCAGGAAATACTTTTTGAAAGTCTTCTTCATTATCTTAGGTATTGCAGATATTTTTAATAAAATGATGATTTAAAGGTGTGGTTAGAGAGGGCTCCTTTAGGTATAGATAAAAGATGAAAGAAACCACTCTATCTACATTAGATTGCAATGGAAAAAGAAATTAATATATATAATGTTCAACAACTAATTCAAGGGTTACTTGTTCTAACAAGTAGTATAAGAGCTACTACCTCAATTACTCCCTAATATGCAGGTTCTTCAGTGAGATAGTTAGACTTCGGGGCCCCAAAAAGGTATCTTTCTCTATAGTCATTCTGAGAGAAGAATTAGTGTTCAGCAGGCCTCAAAATGGGTCTAGAAGAAGAAAGTATAGGGATAGGTGACACAGAAAGTGACTACAAATTAAGACATGGATAAATGTCTCACCTGAAATGTTTAGAATAAGACAGCCTCAATCACTTCATATCTAAACCTGCTTGATAAGGAACAACAGAACAGGTTGCATAAATCCTATAAGTATTTACAATTTCTATTATAAAAAAAGACTAAGAAAATTTCTATGGGACTCTTCTCACCTTGAATTGGAATAAAATGTCAAAAATCTACCCTACATGGCCTACTCTCTTTCCAGGTGTTTCAGATAATCTCATTGGTTTGAGCTTTCTACAGGCTCTGAATTTCAACATCTTCCCTAAATACTAATGCTTAGGTCTTAGTGGAGCAAGGCTTGATAGCAAACAGGTCGGCCTAGAGTTGAATTTATTCCCACCGCCAAGAACATGGAAATCCAGCCTGGACTTCCAGAGTTGAGGGATCAACAGCTTTCCCTTGAGAGCACTGAGGTACCTCAGTCCCTTAACCATGACTACATATCTGTAAGTTTCCTTGAAAATACCAGCAGACTTCTTTTGGTTTTCTGTCAAGAACTTAGCAAATTGATAGAGAAAGAGACAGCGAGAGAGACAGGCAGACAGAGACAGAGAGACTGAATAGAGAAAGGTAAGGAAGGAAGGAAGCATGATCTTTGTATGGTATTATTTGGTGGTTATAAATCTTGAGACAAGTATAGTTCAATTAGGAAGTTGCATTAAAGAAAAAATTTTTAAAAAATGGAAATATTCAAAAAAGTAGTTGAAATATATTTGTAATCTACCTCAATACCAGCATAATCTGAGTAGAAACAAGGGGGCCCCCAGGATAGTCAAATACTCTGAAGTTTCTGACATGGATTCTTCCCTTTCCATGGAAATTCAGCACTAGTGGCTTTCACAGGTTTAAAAAAAAAACAATAAAAATGAACATCTTCTTGTCTCCACTGTCATCCCGCCTGGAAAAACTAAATTAAACTAAATGTCCACAGACAGAGTTGTTTCCAAACACTTTAGGGTCCTTCTGGTTCCTGAACTGAAATCAACTACAGCCAAAGCTGGAAAAACCCATATCAAACAGGGAGTGAATAATATTTCTACTTTAATTCTTCCAGAAATTCCAAAAGTCCTGCTCATTGCTGACACTACATTGCAACTGACATCACAGATGGGCAGAAGGATGTTTTTTGCCCTGAAAATGAAAAGGTTTGAATTTCTCAAAATACAGTGCACTGAATAGAGAGGAGACAAAGATTGGGTCTTCATAGTTTTAAGCACATTGTCTGTCTGCCAAGAAAAGGACAACGAGCCATTCTCAATGACTACTTGCAAGGTACAGGGTTAAACTGTTCTGTGCGTGTAGTTAAAACCAGGCAATGAGTCAATGGAAAAAAATCCCCGTGAAATGGCTTTATGTGTACTTGTTCATTGTTCGTACAAGCACTTATCTTAAAAGGATATGCTCATCTGTTCCAGTCACTAACATTTATACCTATTCAAGCCACAATTAACTCTTATTGAAAATTTTGTTTTCATGGTTATTGTGGAACTTAATCATGTTTATGGATAAAGCCAGTTTAGACATTTCAGTCAGGCATATCTTGTAGAACCATCTACATCATTGTGGGCAAACTGCAAAATACCTTCTAGACAAACGCTCTCCAGAATTTGTCACCAAAGCTATATGAATTCAGTGCCCCATGGTTAAAGGGGAAAGAGAGGGACATTCTCAAATATTCTTTTTATCTTCAAGGTACATTTATGGAAACATTGAGACTTTTTGTATGAGTATAGATACAGATGATATAAATACGGACATTGATATAGCTATGTGGTGTGCGATCGAATAATACAGGGAACGTTTACATTTTAAAACTTACTGTGCTAAAAGACATATTGCCATAAATCTCCCACAAAACACTCCTTCTTGCTTTCAACACACCTTTGAATACTGATTGTTCTTGCTGCCTTCCAGAGTAGTTCTGACAATCCCTTTTCATGTCTTTTCAGGGCAGCCTTGATGTTCTAAATTGAGCCACAATGTTTATGGCCATTTCTGTCAACTTAAAAACATGGCAGTATGTCCTTATATTCCTTATTCACCGGGTCTTGCACTGTGTGACTTCTGGCTCTTTCTCCAAGTAAAAATGACCATAGAAGAAAGGTCAGTAATGGGATAATTGCATTCAAAGCAAGTGGGAGTATTTTGAAAGGGATTAATGGCAATACATCTTTTACCATAATAAATTTTTAAAATTCAAACATTAACTCTATTTTGTGATCACATCTGGTATGGATATACTAATGTATACAAGCCTAATGCTTCTCTCAGCCAACAATGATCTCTATTCTCTTTGAGGGTAGAGAGAAGAAAGTAGAAAATTTATCAAAGTATAGTGATAAAATGAGAAAATTTTCCCCAGCAGATGTAAATACTCAAGCAAATATAATTAAAAAAAAAGGTAATTTTTTCTCTAATCTCCTTTCCCATTCATCCTGGCTCATGGAAACACAGGGGTAGGATGATGCAGTGAAGACAAAACAGGCGTGATTTGGGGAACCAATGGCAGGAAATTACATATGACCAGGCCTCTCTGGAAAGTGGCAGTTCAGAAACATAGTCTTCCATTTCTGCTTCTCAGGAGTCTCTATGTTCATATGCTCTACTCTCCTCATTTCTCTTCCTAAGACTCTGCGTTTGTTCATCTTACACATGGCCATGGTAGGAATGCCAGTCTCTGATCTTTCAGGGTAGGCTGTCTTGGTCAAATGCCCCACTATGTGTTTTACTTTAAATTCCTGAAAGAAAGGTTCTGATTAGCTACTGGCGAAACAACAGATTCCTGTGCTGTGGTCAGGGATTTCTCCTTGGTTCAATCAGCAATGAGAGATGGAACCAATGAAACATAATGCTTCCACTTTCAGACCAGACCACTGGAATTCTGGATTGTGATGCTAGCAACACAATCCCAAGGTTGATATGAACCATAATAAACCATAAGGCTCAAGAACAAGAGTGATAGAAACAGCAGCTCTCTGACATCCTGAAAGTTTCCCAATGCCCTGTAGGCATCAGGGACAAGAAATACCAATGCATGCAAGTTTCTAAACTTCCCCTACATCCTGCAAATGAACAAAAGAAAACATAAGAATGCATTAATGCCTGCTATGTATTGAATTGTGTTCTCCAAAAGATAATGTTGAAAGTATTTGGGAATAAGGTCTTTGCAGATGATCAAGTTAGAATGAGGTAATGCAGGTGAGTCCTAAATCCCAAATTTACCCTCTCCTATTTCTTCCAGGTATTTTCTTTAGTCCTTCAAGCAAGTATAGCTGCTTTGCTATTTAATTTTACTTTAAACTGAAAGCTCTCGATAAAGTTCTGGCAACACAAAGAGGAAACAGAGAACTCTTGCTTGAATCAGAAAGGCAGAGATGCATATCAAGACAGAACACTTCTTTTTCTTTAATTTTTATTTTTCTTAGTACATGTTTGTAGTACATAATGATTACATTTACTGTGGGGGATTTGGAATATGTGTATAATGCATCTTAATTCTTTTTATTCCCCTTCTTTTCATCTCTTGATTCCCTTCCCATTTGCAAAATATCTAAAATGACAACTTTGGAAGCACTGAGTGGCAGGAAGAGTTATGATTAGTTGAAAGGAGAGACTAGAAAGACCTGGGGATCAAGTGAGGCAAAAGGGAATTTATGAAAGTTTTCCTATGGTCTGTGATTTTTTTTTCATTTAAAGAAATATAAATTTTATTTTATTAGTATATGTGTTTGCAGCACATGACATTTACATTTATCTTAATAAGTAGGTACATGTACATAACATATCTTGATTATTTTTATTCTGCTCCTCTCCACCCATTTCCTTCCATCTCTAGATTTCTTTTCCCCATTTTCATTATCATTGTTATTATTACTTTTTTGGTTGATGTTTCTGACATACAACGTTTACATTTATTGTGGGTATTTGGTACATGTGCATGACACATCTTAAATCTCTTCATATTAGACAAAATTTAGGATCATTCATTGCTTCTTAAAAATGTTCATCCAAAGACCCCAAAACTAACATTCTTATTAAAATATTTGGATGCTAAAATATGCTGTATGAAAATGACTTGGTACTGAGAGACACTGCAAGAGAGGCCTGGATGTGTATGGATGAAGTCCATAATAAATTTTCTGTTTTTTAAGATAAATTGAGTGAATTCCCGTATCTTATTTCTAAACCACTCCTCAGACAGCTTCTAAAAACTTCTGAGTGTCAAATTTATCTATTTGTGGTTCTATCAGTCCACCTTTTCCTGGAATAGAAGGCTGGGTATCCTTTTTCTTAGTTCCCAGGATGGAAAACTGGTACTTCAAAGCTCTTTTTGGAATAAAGAAGTATGGAATTCAGTCATCTTTTCCCTCAATATGCCCCACTTTTTAAATAGATGGAGTTCTGATATTTGCAGAAAGTTAAAAAAATGGATAAATAGCAAATAGTAAAACAAGTATTTTTGGCAGCTTCTGTCTTTTATTCCTAGTCCCCTGACAGACTAAGTCCCTCACCCCCCTTTCTTCTCCCCCATTTAATGTCCCCTAAATTTGATGATATCAAGTTCACTGCCATTTAAGTCTTTCTTCATTCAATAGCTGGAGAAATTGCCATTGGTATGCAAACTGGTCTCAGGCAAGGAACATTACTCTTTAATCTCCTAATTTTAATTGGTATGCCATCATGCAGACTGGGGCTGCTAATGGCCTAGTTTGTAGATTAAGACCAACAGACCTGAACTGCGGTATGCCATTAGTTACAAATAAAAAGAAGGAAAACACTGAACAATGATAAAAGGAGCCATTCCAAATCAGAGAGAAGATGATTCTTCCTCATCTTCTCCAAGGTTCATGACCCTATTTCAGTGTCCATTTGTAACAGGATTTGGATTAATGCTTTCTGCTTGCTCAGATAATTTCAGAACAGTTGGTAAATTGAAATGATTTGCTGTGTATATACCAGTGTTACTGGCTGGCCCAGGAAATGTTGCTGAACGGTTTGCTCACGAATGACATTGTTTCAACTGACAGAGCTGTTTCTTTCACTAGGAAACAAATATTTTAAAAGAAAAGTATCTTTATTTAAGGAGAGCATACTTCTTTTCAACAGAATTAACTATCAATATTACTTCTACTGTCTTCTCAATTTTTCCAGTCAGTTAAGAGTCTAACACATATTAATCTTTCAAAGATTAGTATGCTAGTTTCCATGAAGAAAGTGAAAATTTCAAGTGGAAAAGGTTTCTATGTTTAGAGACACAAGAGACAGATAATAGATAGATAGATAGATAGATAGATAGATCTTTGAAACACTAGTGTAATTAGGGGGTAAGTCTGTCTCTTAGAAGAAACAAGTAAGAACCACTGTCAAGGACAAAGGAGTAAGCATAAACAAAGGAAGTTTCCATTGTTCTGGAAAGAAAATATAAAATGTATTAATGATAACCATTCTTTTTGGAGTGATATTCGTTCATCAAACATCATTGTTTGGTAATTTTTTCATGCCTATATCTTGTAATCTGAGCAACTACTTTGAAGATAACAATATGCAATATATTAACCATTGTTAATCTCCTATTATGTTGTTTTGAAATTCTGTATCATCATTTTTGTTCTTTTTCATTTTAAAAAATTAAACAAGCTGCTAGACCATGTTCAAGCCAAAGAATTAAAAAAAAAGTACTTTTGAGTTGAATTATGTTGTGAGCTGAATTAGGTCTTCCAAAAATTATGCTGAAGTCCTACCTCCCCCGCAAGCACCTACAAATGTGTCCTTGTTTGAAAATAAAGTTTTTGCAGATGATCAGATTTTGATTTGGTCATTTAAGCAGGCCCTTTCCAATGGGGTGTATCCTTACTAAAGGGGAAAGTTGGGAACAAAGACAGTCACACAGCAGGAAGACAGTGTGAAGACACACAAGGAGAGAATGGTCACCATATCCCTACTAGCTAAGGAACTCCAAGGATTACCTACAAACATCAAGAGCTAGAATTAGCAAACAAAGATTCTCCCCTGGATCTATCAGAGGCAGCACAGCTCTACTGACACCTTAATCTTGAATTTCTTGTCCTTAGAGCTATGAGACAATAAATTTCCGCTTTTTAAACCACCCAGGTTGCAATACTCTGTTGCAGCAGCGCTTGCAAACAAATGCAGTGTCCATGGTGATCCCATACACACTACCCCATTGTTATTATTGTGACTTCTTCTAAGAAGTTGGGTTTTACAGAAGACCATACAGAAACTAAATAAATAAATAAATAAATAAGGGTAACTAACTGCTATTAAGGTATTTCATAAACCATCTAATTCAATCTTTAAACAGCCCTGAAGGAGCATATTATCCTTTCTTATCCAAAGGAGAAAACTGGAGCTCTGATACATTGAATATGTTTCTCTGGGAAGCAAAGAGAGAAATGAATAGAGCTGGGGTTTGAGCCAATGCAAAGCCTGCTACTACATGAAGCATTCTACTCTATCATACTGCCTTTAATAATTTTTCACGGTGAGTAAAACAAGTGAAACCATCTAGTAGGATTAATGAAGTTTCTGGCAAATAACAGCAACATTTTAAAGCCCTGTTGCCGCAAACTAGGATGTGAGAGCTGGTGACTCAAGGAAAGAGATGTGGAGAAGCGGTGAGCATGCGAGGCTGCTGGGCTGTGTGTTTCATGTTGCCTTGGTGCTGGTGGTAGGAGAGGACTTTGATGGTGCTAGGATTAGGTCTCAATATTTTGGAGCGCCTGGACCCCAAGACTGTAGTCCTTACCAGTCCTCAATGTTCCCCTCTTAAGTAACACAGAATGGTTAGCACTGTCCCAAGTGAATGTTTTACTTCTCCCAAATAGTCTCTGACAAGACTTTTGCAGGTTAGAGCTGATAAACCTTAGAAGATCAGACTGATGCAATAGTTTCTTTTGTGAACAGGCCTTGTTAAGGAAAAGAAAAAGGTCTGGTGTATTTCCAAATGGCTCCTTTATCCCTGTCCCTGCTTGGAGTATCAAGTAAACTTGCTCTGATATTCAACATGAGAAGCTGGTAGACCTCTTACAGCCAAAATTCACAAAAGCATGGAGCCTCATGACTAGGTCCATCTGTAGTTTTTTACACTTAGACTTACATACTTTTGAGATTCCAAAAATTCATCAGGTTTTCCTATCTCTGAACTGGTCCCTGTGAAGGTTTCTCCTCATGATTTTCTGCTCTAGTAAGCTGTAATTCCCCAACTCCACCTGTTTGTCTCTCTGCTTTAGGAGACAGAAGTTTGTTTCTCCCAATCACTCAAAAAGAGTTAGATTTTTTCAATTCATTTAGCTTTTTATTTGTCATTAGGATGGAGTATCATTAGGATGAACTTCTAAGTTCCTTACGTACAGGACACAAAACTGAAACTCAACCAATTAATTTTTGAAATGTAATTCGTGTATTTCTCCATTTTGCCCACAAGAGAAATTCATTCCTGAATATTTTTTCATTTTACTAACAGCAATAATTGCAGCAGTGTTTTTCTTTTTGATTATGAACTAAGAGATTTGCTTGACCCAGGACTAGGAATGTATCTCTATCTTCTAAACATATAGAAAATCTACAGTAAGATGATGTTAGGAAAAATTAGTAATGTGTTGTAGTTTTATTTCATAGTTTACACAATTCGTTCACACGTATAGACTAATTTGTTTGTGTGCATCTTCCTATTTTCACCTACTTGAATTTCTGTTTTATGTAAAGAGAAACATAAAATTTGGCTCTTTATTTTTATATCAATTTGTTGTTCAGTGTTAAGTTAATCAATATCAGATTGAGGAAACTGAGGCTCAGAAAAATAAAGAGAGTCTTTAAGTTTTACAAGTTGCAAACTCTTAAATGAAGTGAGTGCAGGTGGGGAGGAGAATCATTAATCCTACGATTTAATTCGTGCCAAACTGTCGGGATAGAGATTATGGTTTGACTTAATTGGATTTGGATAAATAAAGATATGACATTTCTTACACATCTAGACTTCTGAACTCTGAGTCATACTTTTTTCCATCCTACTTTCTTTGTTCTGTATTATACATCCCGAAAAGCCCCTATTAGCTCCTAGCTATGACAGATGAAGAATCTGGTTTATTAACTGTCTATCACCTTTCCTCCTTGCCTTATTCTCAAATGTTGCTGCTGATAGCATTATATTCATTTATTTCATAATTTCATATATGACAAACTTTTCCCTTTATTTTCAACTTCAGTCAGTATCTGTTGACTTTTTTCTGTTGAATAAGAGAAAAATTACTCCTCTGTTTGCTCTTTTTCTCACTTCTTCCCTTCTCTACCTTCATTTGTGGCTGTTATTACTATTGTTTTGCTGTTATTTTAAACCGTCAAAGATTTAGACCTTTTTTGTTCTGTCCTCAAGAGTAACAGATTTTGCCTATATATTAATCCTCCAACTGAGAATTATAAAACAGCATTTTCATTTTTATGCTTATGGAAGTATTTTTCAATGTAGAATCAAATCATGTGGCTCTGTGTACAACAAAAGAAATGCAACCCCATGCTACTGAAGCACTGTTGATAAAAGGAAAATATTTTTAGGGTTTTACTTTAAAGCAATGCTTCTCAAGACACCCAAGTATCTTTTTAAATACGATTGGCGTCAAGCGAGGTCTAAAGACTGTGAGGTAAAAACCGTGCATTTCTAGCAATTTCTGCATGATGCCAATAGTGCTGCTCCATGGACCATAGTTAGTAGAAAGCCACTTATGGAACTCTTTTCACACATCGTCAGCTTCTATCATTTCTTCTGGGTCATTATGAACCTCCTCTAGTGTTTTTGAATCCATTATTCAGCACTAGGTAAAGGCAGAGGCTACAAACCTTTTTCTTAGCAGATAATTTTCTCCTGTGAGTAAGAAAATATTTTGTTTCTTGACTTCCTATTTCTAGCATTCTTAAGGCTTCTAGTTAGAAAACTTTATATGACCTCCATCCTCCATGTTCAATACTCTACCCCACAGCAAAATAAAGTTAATCACTTCTTCAAGGCCACTTTTCATCAGTAGCATGCTTTGACACTTTTGAGCAAAAGCTTTTATAGTTTTCAAATTTAGTACTGTTGTGATAAACTCACCTCCAACTCTGCATCCATTCACTCTTTTATACTTCCCAGGACATTCAGAATAAAAAGATCCTACTTCCAACCAAATGGCCAGAGAGGCTTTGGGTCATGTCCACCAGTCAACTGCCTCCAAAATCATCAAAATCTATGACATCCATCAAAATATATCACTTCAGGATTCATCCCAATTAAAGAGTTTCCATCTTGAAAATTGGATAATTAGACTTGGCCCCCAAAATATGACCCACACCTTGTACACAAATATATTGCAGTCCCTACCACCCAAGAAAATCATAAGGTTGTTTTCCTCATCAATGTTGACATTTACAAATGACACATTGGAGAGAGCACCACCCAGTCACTTGCAAAAGCCTCTCTGAAAAGTCTATAATTTATCCTCAGGTAGCAAATTTCAACATGGATAGAAATGTGGTAAATAAATCTGCTCTAATGAGAAAATATTATTATGAAAAAGAAAAAAAGCATCCAGCTCATCCATTTTTAAATAATCCTAAGATAATGCTAGAATGCTCCCTAGATTTCATAACTTGAGCTATGACTAGTCATTTTTTCCTTTATCCCACAAACTCTGATTACACAAAAGCAATTATGAGAAAATGTGTAATAAAACAGCAGGTGATGCCGAATGGAATTCAAAAAACTGCCTACAGGAAAGGAAAAAAAGAGTCATTCACTGTTAAGCATTCCTAAACACTACGCTCTAGCATAGTGATTATGAATTTTAAATATTTAAAAGCCTCAGGGTGCCTTGAATACAGATATTTCCCCCCTCCCCATTTTACAGTTTAGGAAAACTGAGTCAGCAATCCTCAATTGCCCTAAACTTTTGCAGAACTTAACCCCAGAAGGACACTCAGAGCACAATTTGATTAAGCAGTGTAATTAGCAGCCCCTCTTTTACTTAGCTGAGTCACCTGGTGTCTCACTGCACACTTCTACCAAAATTAAATGCATTAATTTTTTAAATTAAGTCCCAAAGAGTCCTAACTGCAATGTAATCAAGGTAAATTATATTATTAAGTGCTAGAAGGTCCAAGATGCAAAATAAAACAAAATAAATATGTAGAAGGGACTAACAATGCCCTCGGCTAAGAGAGAGGAAACTGTTGATCACATTACTGTCGAAGCCATTACCAGCACTAGACAAAAGCAGAGGCTACAAATTTTTTCTTAGCGAATAATTTTCTCCAGTGAGTAAGAAAATATACTAAAAATAGAATTTCTAGTTTGCTGCTTTATGAGACCCTGATAAAAGTAGATAACTTTTCAGATTGGTAGGGACTGTTTGTGAGACTATATATTGTCACAAGGGGGAGTGTCCATGAAACCTCACATTCTTGGATCTGGTCCCTAAAAAGACAAGCCATTCCACCCCCTGCTTTCTATATCCTGTTAGGTCAATAAGGACAACTTCCAGAAGTATAACTCTCTAGGTCCCAAGGCTTACCCTTAATTTTAGGAAGGTTCTGTAATAAGCCCCTAACTAAGGTAACTCCTAGAATTCAAAAGCATTCTTGTCCAGCATTCATGTAGGAAACTTACAAATTTATGGTCCTTCCAGGAAAAAAATTGACTCCTTCGATCTAAATGAACATAATGAGAACTGCAAGAAAAATCTCAGTATAATTCAGAGCTGTTAGCAACCTGAAAAATCTGGGCATAGGGTAAGAAAGTTGGTAAGAAGGGAAAAGTATCAGGAATTGGACAAAGAAAGAACTTAGCAGAATACAATAGAAAGAAAGCCCAAAGGGAATTGCAAGGAAATATTTCCGAAATCAAGTTGAAACAAGTTCTTCAAAATGCAAAGATCAAAACAAGCTAAATGCGTTAGGGGGCTTTTTGAAGAGACAGAGACCACAGACCAATCCTCTCTGCTTCTATTGCATCAAAATGTCTTTTGCTCCACCCTTTGGTTCAGTGACTCTCTGACCTCCATGAAGCAAGTAATTCTAGCTAAAAAAAAAGCATTACAAATTCCTTGGCATATCTGTGTGCCTCACAATGATTCAGACAAGAAACTGTCACACTGTAGTCTGCAGGCCAAATTCAGCCTGATGCCTGTTTTTGAAAATAAAATTTTAATGAAATACAGTCACATACATTCATTTTACTATATCTATTGCTACTTTCAAGCTAGAGCAGCAGAGTTGCACAGCTCCAAAGAAAAGACATATTGAAGGAATTAGAAGTTCAGTATGGCTTGAGTTTGGACTTTCAGGCAAAGAATGGTAAGAAGTGAGACGAGTAAAGTATATGCAGCCTTGTAAACCATAACAAAATGTTTGAATTTATATATAAAATCATAAGCTCTCCTGGCATGTATAAATGGTTCATTCTGAGTTTTCACACATTCTGGCCACATTAAGGAGAGTGCAAAGAAGGAATAATAATGATGGAAGAAAGCATCATTAAGAGGCTGTTGCAGATCACCTCACGCTGTGCTACAGGAGAGCAGGTCCACTGCACCAAGCCAACTCCATGCCTTGGATTCTACATCCTGGCTGCATCAAACCACCAACTCCTACCCAGCGCTGCATTTTGGATTCCTTCATCACAACACTACAGAGGTGCCAGCCAAGCAACTGACCTGATCATCATTGAGGCCAGTGTTCTGGCAAAGAAGGTAAGTACAGAAGAGTCAGCAGTTTCAGGGAGAAATAACATGAACCAGCAGTACTAGCCCCAAGAAAAGCTCACAGCTGTTGTAAACTACAAAAGTCATTAGAGTTTTACATCAAGTGTCCTTCACAATGGGGTGGAGTTGGAGAAGAAATCCAGTGCCACACCCTCCACATCACCAGAAAGCATTTAATTGAGTGCCATTTGGGGAAGGAGTTGATCACTTGGGATTGAGCCACAGAACAACCAAGAATTTTGGTGTTAGCTTATCACAGGGATGGAGTGAGAGACAGTCACAGGGGATAAATGTGGGGAAGGTGAGGACTAGATATAGATCCTTTCTTAGAAATTCAAGCGCAAGCTGGCACTGAGCCCAGCTGTCTACTTGAGTAATCACCCCACTGCCTGTATTCATAAGAGACCAGTGGTCTGATAATGTTCCCACTTACCAACAGGAGTGGGGCTGTTCCTTGGCTTGGACCCTTGCCATAGACAGTAGTGCCTCTGGAGCAAAAGGGGTGCCTTCCAAACCCATGGGCTATAAAGTGGGGTGGAGAGGACTGTGACTTGCTAGAGCTCAAGACTGCAGACTGTGGAAGGAAAACATTCATTAGAAAATACAGAGTATTTTTTTCTTGGTTCAGGCACATTTTTTTCTCCTTTACTAGTTCTTGGTTGTTTGTTTGTTTTGGTGTGTGGAGATTGTTTTTCCTGTCTTCATTTTCCTTTTTATTTGTTTTTTTTTTT
>RJWM01037883.1:0-17180 GCA_004363535.1 Dasyprocta punctata | reverse complement strand
AAAAAAAAAAAAAACTCTGCTATAGGGGTGAATGCCAAGTTTAAAGTGGAAAAAAGTCTCTTGCTTTCTTTAGGCATAACACTGATTCAAAAGTGGCCAAAAAAAAAAAATACTAGACTCTTCTTTTTCTTCATAGGCAGATAAGAATGGCCTGAATCAAGCTCCAGAAATAATTAAGTCAAGTTGCCAGGCATGCAATCTTCATTGTGAGAAACACTGTAAATTCTTGTTTCCATGCCAGGTAGGTCAGACTTGGGGGTGAGGTTCAAGCTTATTCCAAGATAGGAATCAGAGAATATTAATCAGGCGTCTGGAAAGCTTGAGAAGTCTTAACTCATTGCCTTTATTTCTAGAAATTAAAGGGGTTGGTACAGGCACCACTGAGGCCAATGGGAACCTGTCCAGCCTCTGGATGCAACGGCTACACGACACACTCAAATAAGAGCCACTTGTGTCACGCAGTGAAGCGTTTACTTTAATGTAAACCATACCATGTATCTACTATATGCCAGGCAGGGAGGACACAAATGAGAGACATAACTCTTGCTCAGGATGGAGAGATACACAACCAAAGAATGGCCTGTGGCACCCAAAGAGAACAGAGAAGATAGAGAAATCACAGCCTAGGTAGATAAGGAAGGCATGCTTGCAAAGGGAGATGTCTTCCTTGGGTTTTGAAGGATGAAGAAACATTTACTGGGTATGTGGCTGTTGTGCATGTGTGTGTATGTGTGTGCGTGCACGCGCATGTGTGTAAAGGCACTGAGGTTTACAACGGCAGCAAGTTCAGGAGGTATTGGAGCCTAGCATTGTGAGGGGCCGAGATACCCAGGAGATATTACTAGATATATCAGTTTTGGAGCTTGCCAAATAAAGACAGTTTAGATAGTCCGAAGTTAGGGTTTCTCCTTGTAATAGAGGAGTATTTTAAAATAGACTTATAATCTATCCTTCATTTAAACTTAAAGTTACTCTCCCCAAATAGTTTGGAGCCCTTTTTACAACAAACCTCTAAACTGAAAAATATTTCTAAAACAAATGACTTTTTCTTTGATATTTAGAGATGTATAAACCAATATAATGTGGCAGAATGGTCCCAAAAGGGCGCTAAGTGAGTCCTTTTTTATTAAGAAAAACTTACCGTGGCCAGTTTTGCTGCTCGCTCAGGAACTTTGGGAGGCGCCTGATACAGTGGCTCTCTCCCACTTTGTTCGCAGCGTCTCTCACCCAACAGATCATACCCTCCCTGTGAAGCCGGTCCATGACCCTCTGCCCACACAGCAGTGCCAGTGCCACAGAACAACATGAGCAGGTCATGAATGAAATAACGTGCCACTCCCAGAGCCACTGATGGCCAAAGCTAGGATGAGAATCTCAACTGTCCCTGCTGGTTTGCTTGTGACTATGCGCTGAAGAAAAAAACATGTATCAAGTTCATAAATCAACACGAACAATGTAAGCCTAATAAAACAGGTCTCTTCTGGTTTTTATTACTCACTACATTGACAAAGAAATTCTGCATCCCTTAGACGGCAGTGGGTGGCGGACGCTCGCTGGGTGGGCAGCACAGAGGCGTTTCTGCTCTGGAGCACAAAGTCACGGCTGCTCCCGCTTCCCCACTGCTCTGGGGCGGCTCGGTCTCCCTGCAGTCTCAGAGCCCTGACACTGGACGGGCACCATGGAGGTCCCCACCTTCTCCCTCCCTCTTCCTCTCCAAACCAACACCAGGTCGGATGTCAAACTGAAGTACTTTTACCATTAACTTTAACTGAAAAACGGTACTGGTTAGGTCAACAAATGCCAAAGACTGAGACATCTATAAATCTAAACTGTGAAAAAAATCACATTTAAGAAAATAGAATTTTCCCATAACACAAACATTATTAATTTGCTTCCACAGTTCACCACAGCTATCATCACAAAGTCCACATGGTATTTATCTTTCTAAATTCATTTAAATTAATTATTTTTCTATAAAATCGGATATTATTCAGAGGATAAAATGTATGTTTTCTGAGAATATTTAATGGTATGAATGGTAAAATGCTTTCAAATTAATGTTAAAAAACAAATATGACATAAAACTATACCTACAACTCTAATTTTTGAGTGCATATAATATATATTTGATATGTAACACATGTACTATTCACACATACAAATAAAATATATCAAAATATTAACAATAGTTTAGATAGTAGCATTTTAAAAATTATTACTTGCCTGAATATCTTAAAATTTCTTTACTTAATTTAAAAAGTTTTTATTAGTACAAAGTTCTCATAATGAACACAGCATTATATAATGGAAAAATGTCTAAATATTACCTTATAATTTTCCTATATTCCAAATGCTGATAATTATCATTTTAATGTTTATATCTTATTCCATTAAGTGGACACAACCTTTTCAATATAATTCTCTTTAGGCCAAAGTAGGCCATTTCCCATTTTGAATTAAGAAATGAGTATTCTTTATATGAAAAGTGGGATCAGAAGTGTTTCAGATTTCAGAGTTTTTCAGGTTTTGGAATATGTATACAGAAGGCCAATCATGCCTAATCTGCAAATCCAACATGCTCCAAAACTCGTAACTTTTTAATCAGACTGTCAGCACTTAAAAGGCTTCGGGTTTTGAAACGTTTCAGATTTCAGATTAGGAATGCTCAGCCTATAACTCAAACTCTGAGTGTCCCCAATTCAAACTTCTTTATGCAGACAACGCGGCCCTCACTGACCTCTGCTCATCACTCGAATCTCAGGACAATGCTGAGAGGACAGGAGTCAGCGTGGGATGTTCTCATGAGAATTCTGCTTTAGCACTTGTTCAAGCGCCAGGGTCGTGAGATGAACAAGATACAAGGACGGATGGAGTCTCCGCACACACCGATGGCCCCAGAGAAGGGTGTAGTTAAGACCTCACTCTCGCCTTCACCTGTTCCCCACTCACCCAAAGCTCCAGCCAGACAGAACTATTGGAAGTGGGCTGAATATGACCCCACCACTTGAACCCTGCAGCTTCCAGGGTCTCTCCGTGTATGCTTCTCTTTCTAGAAGTCCCTTTCACTTTGTCTCTACTAGGGCCAACTCATACCCGCCCAGTTCAAGTCTCACGATCTTCCTGAGCTCCCTTATCTGGGTTATGTGCTGCTTCCTGGATGTCCCAGGTCCCTGATATGTACCTCCACCCAAGAGCCACATTTTGTTTACCAGTTTATTTCTCTCTTCTCCATGAGACTGAAAAGTCCTCCAGCTCAGCGTGGTGGTTTCCAGCTTGATCTGACAAACAATAAATGTTCAAAATCTTAGGTGCCTGAATGGTTTTTCTGGGTCATTCATCTTTAAAAATTTGAATTTTAGTGGTTGTATGATATTTTGCTGTGCCACAGATTCTATGGCTTAACTTTTTTTTTTTTTTTTTTTTTTTTTTTTTTTTTTTTTTTTTTTTTGCGGCACCGGGGTTTGAACTCACAACCTCACGTCTGTCAGACAGGCACTTAAGTCACTGAGCCAAACTCCCAGCCCTGGTTTTTTGAGGCAGGGTCACACTATGTAGCTCAGACCAGCTTTGCGCTCGCATTGTAGCCCAAACTGGCCTCAAACTCTCAATGCTCCACCTACCTCAGCCTCCCAAGTGCTGGGATTAAAGGTGTGCACCACCACTTAACTTTTTTTCTACTATTGTCCTTTGTTTTGCGGGAGAGAACATTATAAATAATTAACACTACATATCATGGTTATATAAAGTCTTTAAGGATGAAATTTATGGGGAGAATTGTTAATTTTTAACATCTTAAGACTTTGACTTTATGTCACAAAACTATAGGCCACGGTATCTTGAGGTTCCAGCCTCCATTCTGCGGATTTAGTACTGCAACACTGCAAATGAATCAACACAATAGCCAGGTGAATGTCTCCCCTTGCCAACAGGCATTACTCTGGAGAGACTCAGCAGTTTCTGATGGTCCCAGGCTGCAGAGCCTGGGGCTCCGATGACACACACATAACACCTGCAGGGTAGAGAAGGTGGTGCTGTTTGGTTTCTTTAGCTTTCCGCCCACAGAGATCAGAAAGCTAACTGTGAACTGGGGCTCCCTGCAACCCAGCACAATGACTTAGAAACAAGTGCTTTCATGCTCAGTGATGCTTCTTCTTCCCTGACCCCACTTATGACACCTCCCATTGTTGCATTAGGTAATACAAAATGAATGCTATTTAAACATTTTCCCCTACAAAAACAGCAGTTTATTTATATGTGTATACACACGCGTACATATTCATGCATCACCACATTAATGCTTTATTAGTAAAGCACCCCCCCCAATATCTTAAAAATAGTAAACTTTTACATGAGGAAGATAAACTTCAGAATATGGTGTATTCCTGGATTTGGGTAAGAATACATATATGATAAGTGGATCTGGGGTTCTGTGTTTTCAAAAAGCCCCCCAAATAACTGTGAACTTAAGTTTGCAAATCATTGCCACAGAGCCTGTCATGTCCTTCCTGTGATACAACAATGGCCTCCCCACATACAGTATTTTCCCTTCCTTTAATTTTAAAAGAATATTTGCTGCTACATACCTTTTCTTGACTAATAACTGTACTTGAGTCACTTGGAGTTGAAATTTGGGGTCAGAAGGATAAACCTAGATTAATAAATTAACATTTTATTTATTTATTTATTTATTTTTTTTTTTTCACAGCACCGGGGATTGAACTCACAACCTCGCGTCTGTCAGACAGGCGCTTAAGCCACTGAGTCAAACTCCCGGCCCTAATAAATTAACATTTTAAAAAAGCCTCCACTTGCAGAGATAATACAAATAAGTGTATTGATCTATTGAAACTCTATGGAAAGAGACCTATGAGGTTTTCTGGGAACAAGCTTAAACAGTGCAAAGGATCATTACAGTACTTTGTAGTTAGTATACTGTTTTTCTCTTATTTTAGGTAATATGAAAAACATTCATAAGAACTTTACAAATTATTTATAAGAAAAAAGTAAACTAAGTCACCCATCTGAAGAAAATACTAAATCTCTCTGAGTGGTCATAATACCTGGACATGGCAACAGTTGGGAGTGTTGCCCCATGGTCACTTGGGAGTGAAGAAATCACACGGGGAAAGTGTTATGCAGGTTAAATTATTAAAAAAACAAAAAGGACAGCATTATTGGCCTAGTACCACCTTACAAAAATAGAATCTGACAATGAAAAATGAATATAATCTAGGAAATGAACAATGTTTATCCTTTATCCACTTAAGACCATCTGGCTAACCAGTCTGAGAACATTTTCATTAAACTTATGTGCTTCATATTTTAGATGATTTTAAAAAAAAAGGCCCAGAGAGGTTAACAGACTTGGCTAAAGTAGTGTAGTTGGCATTCACACCTCTGGACTTCTCTCCCACAAAATCCCAGTGCGGCAGCACTGCAGGTGAACACAACTGGTCCAGCTGGAGAAATCCTTTTGCCTCCAAGGGACTCTGCAAATACTCTCTTCTGTACTTCTCAGCTAATCTAAAATAAAGTACTTCAGAGCTGCTGTGGCTAAAGGTAACTTCAAAGGGAGTTTAGAGGCAAATTAGGAAGCATCAGTTGTAATTTCTTTCTCTGGAGTGAGAAATTAAATCAACCAAGCAAAATCAGGACATCCCAGATGTGGTGGCAAGGGAGCTCTTGGCGAGGCCCAAGGCAGCAGAAGAGACAGGAACCCAGTGCCCCCTCTGTGCTCACCGGGCAGCCAGCCAAGTACCCGGGAATGTGTGGGATCCCCGCGCCAGAGCTGTTGTGTGTCCTCACCGACACCTCCCTGCCAGCCCACACCTGGCCATGTGGTGGTTTTCTTTCTGAGCATTTGCTACCTCAACACAGGAAATTTCAGGTATATAAAGTCAAGATTTTAATCATCTTTTGAGGCTCAACTTACAGAACCCTCTGGTGGGGGGTTTCTGACCCTTCTGCATTCACTGGTTTCTCTTCTTTCTATTCAGAATTTGTGGATAGAAGGGGTTTTGAAGTGACAGTCTAGTTGAAAGCAGGCACATTGTTTATATGCTTAGAATAAAAAACACACACAATCTCTAAAATGTTTTTATTTGTACTTTACAAATGCTGAGAAATTGTCTTCCACAAGGAATATTAATGCAGATGGGTGGAGGATGTGGTGGATTTGGGGGAGAACAGGGAGCCCCTGTCCTGGCCATAACAGGTACCATTTCTGCTTTTCCCATTCTGGTTTTTGTAGTCTCATTTTTTTACATTTAGTCTGTCTGCTTTTGCAGGATATCTGCATTTGAACAAAAGCAATTTTACCAGAAATTCACAGATTATAAGAATAGAGCTTCAAAAGGACAGGGATTCTGTCTTTGGGTACATCATGGTATTCAGAACCTAGTATCATGCTATCACACACAAGGTATTAAATACATGTTGGACAGATGGATGGATGGATGGATTCATGGATACACAGAGGTATGATGGAAGGACAGAGAGATGGATGAGAGAACAAAAATCTTTGGCTGTTGAAAATGACTTTATAGTAGATAAAAGAGGATTAGGTAATAGAGTTCTAGCAACAACTGGTTTCTATTTCACATACAAATTTCCATGGATTTTTTGTTTGTTTGTTTGTTTGTTTGTTTTTTGTTTTTTTGTACCGGGATCAAACTCACAACCTCGCACCTGCCAGGCAGGTGCTTACACCACTGAGCTAAATCCCTGGTCCAATTTCTTTTGAGACAGGGTCTTCCTATACAGTTCAGGCTGGCCTTGAACTCACTTTGTTGCCCTGGCTGGTCTCGAACTCACAAGGATCCTCCTGCCTCAGGCTCTGGAGTGCTGGGATTAAGGGCAGGCACCACCATGCCTGGCTTCCATGGAATTTTTATAAGTAAAAAGCATAGCTAAAGAATTTCAGAGCAAGAACACACATTGTTTGCTAACAGGCCACTCTAAATGTCTCCAACCCCAGCCATTATCCCTGTGACCGGCATCAGTGACACATACACAGCACAGCTCCACTCAGGCAACAGTGCGCACAGATACACAGAGAACTCCACTGTTATACTTGGAGCAACATTTTCTTTGTGTGCAAGGTTAATACTAACTACTGAGAAAGACTAGGTCATTACCAATGAAGGCTACCTAAAGGATATCATGGATATCAGTCAGCTTTCCATTGCTGTGACAAAATACCAGAAATAAACAACTTAGAAGGACTAAAGATGAATTTGGCCCATGGTTTCAGTCTATGGTCAGTTAGCCCTCTAGCTTTGGGCCACAGTAAGGCAGACGGTGGTGGCGAAGCATGAGGCAGACAAAGCTGCTCACCTTGTGGAAGCCAGGAAGCCAGAGAAAAGAGAGAAAGGGAGAGATGAGGGTCCCAATATCCCCATTTAGGGACCTGTCTCCCATGACCTAACTTCCTCCCGCAAAGCCCTCTCCTAAAAGCTGTACTATCTCCCAAAGTGATACCCAAGCTAGAGACCAATGATTTAGCCATTGCCTTTAAGGGACATTTCAGATCCAAACCATAACCCTACATTTCCCAAATTATGAATTACTGTCTATAAGGTTGTGCTTTATGGTTGCAAGAGTGTGTATTTTTTTCTCAGTCTAATTCCTTACTTAAAGTGTAAGTAGGCGCTCTATTTTCTATTCATCTGTGTAACAGTAACAGTGTTTTTCACCCTCACAATAGCTCACTGCTGATATTAACCCTGTTTTACTGCTGAGCACTTTGAGGCTCTGAGGAATTCAGTAATTTGGTCAAGGTCATAGCTAGTACAGGAAGGTTTGGAGCATCAAACCCAGGTATTCTCATTTTTAAGCTAATGTATTGAAGCGTCTCACCAAAGTTATCACGATGCTCTCAAAGTGGTAGCTCTCTACTATGTATGTTGCCTGCTTTCCTGTAAATCTGTCAGAACTGAAATAAGATGGAAAGGGAGAGGAAATAGTATTGGGGAGGGGGGAGGAAGTGAGGAAACAGAGAAAAGCTAAACTGGGAATAGATCTAGTTTGATTCTCACTCATTTTATCTCTTTTCTCAAAAGCCAGTGAACCACAGGAGTGGTTTCTGTAGCGGTGCACACACTAGCTGGATCAGCCAGCCTTTGACCTAGAGCTGTGATTCTCTGTAGCCTCGCATGGATTTTTTTCCCACTTAAAAAATATACCCACATCTGTCTGTATGTACTATTCTCAAGACGCAAATTCTAATTTAATAGCAGACCTTTACTGGACAGCAAAGACAGCTATATGTTAAGTGAGGAGCCATAGTTTCTTGTCCCTGAGAAAATCATTTTCAATGCTGGGATGGTACTTGGGTGTTACTTTGCTTGCCAAAGACTGCCGACCTTTTGTGGCAGCCAGGGACCCTCTGTCAAGGACACTGAGCCGGTACCTAGGCTTCGGGAGTGGGTGCTGCAGTCATTTAGCCATGTCTGCTTAGGGCACATGGTGTGAATGCTTTCAGCATCTCAGCACTGAGTAGATATGTAAATACTTATCCCTTATTTTCAGTTAAGTCAGAACAACCTTCACACCAACCAGAACACCACCTTTTCTTCATCAAGTCTAAACCAGGACAGAGACCAGGCCTTTGAGGAAGGACGATGGACTTGACCTAAAGGTAAGGATCACTATGTCACTCATTATGCCCAACTCTCCTGGCCTGCATTAGTAAGTCCACCAGGACCACAAAGCAAATAATAAATACATCCTATCGGAAGTGATTACTATCCTATTATTCCAGCAAAGCCCTAAATCCTTCCTCACAGTCGTACGACATTATCTGATTGGATAGGACTCTTAGTGATATTCAGCAGTGGCACAGATATTTTCTGCTGTAGGAAACTTGCTGACAGGCTTCCTTTGAAAAACTAAAAGCGTGAAATGTGTTTCGCTCCACTGAACGGTGTTCCACGTGACACTCTGATTGAGCCTACAGAATCCTGTGGGCTACACAAAGTCCCGTCAGTTCTCCACTACATAAGCTTCATGTGTCCCTCTGTGTCACCTTGGCAACTTCGTGGGGTTATTCTCAAGTAGTTAAATAAAATGAAAACCCATTAGGAACTCAGTACTTATCCCTAAACTGAATAGCTGGATTGTTTTTGCAGATTCCTGATTAGTATCCTGACCTGGATTCATCTTCGATGTGCCTCGACGAACCTCCTATCTTATATAATTTATAGTCACTCAATTCTTTAGCAGCAGGTGACAGTGGTTGATCAAAGATGGCCCCAATCAGTGGCACTGACAATATGCCCTACAAATGGTATCATATCCAAGCACTCTTTTCTGATGTTGTAATTTTCTGGAACACCTGACCTAAATCAAATTCAGGATGATGACAGGCCATTTAAATAAATGGCAAGAGTTTCAAAAATGTACTTTTCCCTAACCCTGCCCAGTAATTTCTTCACTTTGGAATTATATGTGAGTATGGCTACTGCTGTCATTTCTGTTGCAAGAAGAGACAAGACTGGCTAGTGAGATTCACTGAGAAAATAATCCTGACATTTACCTTAAAGCAGTGGTGCTGAACTTGTGACTCGTGAGCTACAGTGGGCAGCTTATTTTCAAACAAAGCTCTAAAAGGTTTGCCATCACTGCTCAGAGCACCCAAAAGGCTTAATTTACTACACTTTTCTGAAGTGGGGGAGTCTTGTCTTTTTCAAAAAAGTTACATAGTACAAAGGGACAAATTATTTTATTAGGAAATATATAGCCTTCAGGTGTGTTGGCAGGGGTGCTGAGTGTATGGAACTTCCATACTTCAAGGACAATTATATTTTGTTTTTATGAAATTTGGTTTTAATCCAAGAGGGCAGAGCCACAACCTGCCCAGGACCAGTGGCACACAGCAGGGACTCAGTAAGTATAATGCATATAGGGAGACCCCGGCAACAAGAATATTCCTTCCTGACCTAGGGAAAAAGGAGACACAGAGAGGACTTTCCCACTGAGAAGAGCAGACCTGAAATCCTACCCTGGTTGATTCCCAGCTGTGTGATCCCATCAAGTCACCTCACTCACTGCTCCTTGGTCTCCTCGAGGATAATCTGATGTGAGAACAAGGACTGGCTTCCCTAGGAAGCAGTGTGAAGACACAACTGGGTGAGGTGAGGGTGATCTGTGATGACGGGATGGTAATCCAGCATGGTCTAGTTGGCTGACAGTCTTGGATGGATAACTATTATGTTAAGTGTCCTCACAGGACTACTGACAGCCTTTTATCAGCAAATAAACCATACTCTGGCTCTGTGTGACTCCTTATAAAAACCTGAGATCCTTTCTTTAGTGAGGACCAAGTTGTTTACACGAGGAAAAAAGCAGAAGCTACATTTCCAGCCAACCTATAGATCTATTCTGAGTCCATGGGCATCTATCCTAGCACACAATACATCTAGGAGAGCTATAATTTGTTTCCTGATTTAAATGATTAGACACAAAGTAAGACAAACAAACAGTGGCAGGTTCTTGAGAGGTGACCTTCCCTTTTAGCCACCTGAGGGGTCCAAACAAAGACGTGAATTCTTACCCATTCCCACTTGCCTTGCCCAAAGCTCCAACAGCCCTCTCCCTATAGAACTGGCTGCTCCCTACTCTTGCGAATTAGAGGAGACAGCAGTGCTACAGGCTGTCCAGCTGAACTCCAGAGGAGGGCACAAAGGAATATGTAAATTGGGTATTTTTACAGATTTTTAAGCAAGCTGCCTACTATCTCTCCTCTGGCTCAGTGTTGCTTCCTATTCTACCTTCCAAGTCTTCTCTAGTACATTTTCTTCCAGGGAACATGGGGGAATACCACTGGTTTTTCCCTCTCTCTTTTGGAACATGCTGCTTCTACCCTGCTGGGTTTTTCTTCCCATTCAGGCTATTCTCAAGTTGGCTTCACTTCACCAGCACCATCCACTATCGATGGCTCCTTTTTAAAATTGGGGACTTAGCTTTTTTACCCCAGTCCCTAATTTTCTGCCTTAACTTGCTTCCCTAGCAATTTCAGTTGTGAGAGATCAATGCAAGCTGGAAGCTGTCAGGTTCATTTAGGGAAAAAAAAAATCCCACGTGGATTCATGACACATATTTGTTGAATGAAGGAAAGAATGAATGAATAAAATAAATCAATGAAGAAAAAGACAACCAGTCTATATAGAAAACCTGAGCGTTAGAGGATATGACAACTGGGATTTATTTTAAATCTATCACTGTGTGACAAAATTACCCTTCATCAATCAGACTCTGCTCTTAAGAATTCTATCTTAGGTACCTATATCTCAAGTAATTATACTAAAATGGTGTTATTAGAGCTAGTTCAAGAAAATTATCCAGCAAATGAATGGAATTTAAAAGAAAAATCACCTTAAAAGAGACTTCTAATTACATAGTTTAAAAAATTACCAGGATTTCTGTCCTGACTACGCCTTGTATTTTATAAAAAACCTCAGATGGCAGCAGTTTTCATACCAACCTCCCCTTACTAGTAAAGGATTTTGATGTTATAATAGGTGGAATTGCAGAATCGCTGAACGCACTGTCTCTTAGTGCACAGCAGTCAGCTGGGGGACCCTAGGCAAGCGCTTAGCCTCCCCAGGCTTTCATCTCTTTGTCTCTGGAATGCAGACAACAGTACTCACTTGAAGGGATATGGTGAGGGCTCAAGGGCATAATACAGTACATAGTAAGTACTGAATAAATGTCAGCTGCTTTCTACTTGTGTATTGCTTTTCCCTCAGGTCTGCTGAAGAATGGCTGCCATTTGCAATCTCTCCAGAAGAGTCACACTCCCTCTTTGTGTGTTGGCAAAATAAACTTTATTTAATGTCACCGACCCTGTGGTTCTTCTCTCTGAACTTCTTCTAGTGAAAAGATGAAACCTGATATCCCTATGTCTCCTTTAGATCAGTCAAAAGGAGATTTTTGATCCCTGCCTAGGCAGGGTCACTGCCCCTCCTCAGCCTGAAGCAGTTACATGAAGAGAGATCACTGGGTCTTCTGCACCCCCTTAAGAATAAGGAACCAAAGTGGAGCAGGGGAGATGAAGTAGGATAGAAGATATAAAAACCAGGTAGAAAGGAGACAAGGAAATTGAGATTTTTAAAGATTACAGTTTAAAAAAAAACTGCAGATTCAGAATACAAGCCCAGTTTATTATTATTTTTCTCTCTCTCTTTTCCCAAAACAGAGTAAACCTGGGCAACTTCCTTTTCCCTACAAATGAGTTTGCTTCCTTTTACCTACTAAGGGGTCCCTGACTAGACCACTCTTCGGGAATTTCCCATATGAATGGACGATTATCTCACTATGGGTGGGCCATACTCTCTCACCCACTAGAGTAAACTAAGACTACAGATTACTGAATTCCACAGACTTCTACCAACCAAAACACATAAAAGATTCAATCTCCAGTTCCCAAACGTAAAGTGCCTTATTTCTCTGAGCATCTGTGCTCTGCTTTGAGTGCATCCTATATCAACCTCTAAAAAAAAATCCTTCTCATATCTCCATTTAAAAAAAGAAAGAAAAAGAAAAAAGAAAAGGCTGACCAACCCTCCCCCCAAATCTAAAGGGATATGTCTGTGTGCATGTATAAATCATATATATCATGCATGTATGAATCATACATATCATTCGTGTATCTTCCACAAGACTGAGTTCTTACAGAGGGTGGTAGATTAAAAAGGCTAACATTTGCTGAGTGCTTAGCATGTGGCAGTTCCTGTCTTAAGTGCTTTGCAGGTATTAACTCATTTCAACCTTACATGAAGTCTTTGAGGCAGATAATATATCTCATATATCAACTACTCAGTGAATGAAGACTTACATGGTATTTACTGATGTACCAGTACAGGTTCAATAGTCTAGGGCTCAAGTATGTTGCTGCATGCTCCACTTACTAGTAGTGTGACTTTCAGTAAATTACTTAACCTCTTAAGTACTCCAAATCTCCATAGACAAAGTAAGAATCATTAGAATAATAACAATAACAGTACTACAATCATTATATGCAATTATACAGATGAGATTGACACAGGAGATTAAGGCATGGTACAGCTGGCTGGAGAAGTGGGCATGACCTGTTAATTATGAGATCCAAGAACACAGGCACAGAACAGTGCCCAAAGCTCTGAGAACTGGAGAAGGGAAATTTTCAGTAGGATGTCCTAGACTCAGTATCAGCCTGAGGCGGGGAGCCCGGCACTGCCTTTCAGGACCTGTACGTAAAAGTCCTCGCAGGTTTCCTCTAGATTTGGACAGTACAAAAGGACACAATACCAAGAGGAGCTTGCTGTGTCATGGCTTTCCTCACCATAACTTGCCCTGCTTCCCCCAGGCTGTAATTCTATCTTGCTTTTTCCTCTTTTACTCAGCTTGAGCTTTCTCTGCAGAGCCAGTTCCTGCCTCATGCTTCACTTTTACTTTTTCAAATAAACTTTGCCATTGCTTTTTGCTTGTTTTGTTCAATTCTTTGAGATGAGAAGACTCTGGAATCTAACTCCAGAAAGAGAGTCAAGTAACCCAGAACTTGGTAATATTTATGTAGCGAGCCATTTTTAGAAGGAGCTACCCAACAAGATGATACATAGAAAGAACTTAGAAATACCAGGTAAACAATAAGCATTCAGTAAATTTTAGCATAAAAGGGGAAACAATAGCCTTTCTCTGAAATAACATCCATCCCATTCATTATAAATACAAATAAGCATAGCTCATTTTTCTTACTTTGAAGAAAGAGTAAAAAAAAAGTCAAAGTTTGCATTGACATAAAAATATGAATTACTGTTAGAGTAGCCAAGAAAACAAAGGAATAATCCTGTGATATCCAGGATAAATTAATTAGTCATCATTTACGTATAATATGTAGAGGAAATTTTAATTAACTTACAATGAACTTATGAATGTTCTTATTTGGGCATCAAGTGTCTGTGGCTAGAACACAGCAGGCACATATCCAGGCCTATTAGAGTTGAACATTCACTTTGTTTCTCATTTATTCATTTGTGTTCACTCAACAGACATGCTGAGCTTCTCCCATATGACAAAGACTGTTCTAGGCACTGGGGACACAACAGTGGATAAAACAAAGTCTCTGCCCTTGGGAGACTGGCAATCTTGTTTAGGTGAGGCAGAAAACAAACAAATAAATACATATCATATGTCAGGTAGTGATAATACCATATCTAACTAGTAAATTTGTACTTGAAAATTATCTGTTCCTTAATGTATTAGAAGCAGAGGGAAGTGACTAAAAGACTAAAGTAGCT
The DNA here is from genome assembly GCA_004363535.1 of Dasyprocta punctata. Classification (NCBI taxonomy): domain Eukaryota; kingdom Metazoa; phylum Chordata; class Mammalia; order Rodentia; family Dasyproctidae; genus Dasyprocta; species Dasyprocta punctata. Next base: position 2,904 of record RJWM01037883.1, on the reverse strand, counting down.
GCTGAACCATGATAACCTGTCAGGTCAGTTAACCTAACCACCACCCTCAAATCTCTACCAGAATCTTCTGAATGGAGGCAGAAGAGATAAAAAAAGAGGCTGGGGCACAAAGAGGGGTGTATGCACCAGCTTCCCCCATTCCTGCCAGGGTCAAAAGTTGGGCTTGGCCAAGTACCCTGGAGAAATGCGGAACACTTTAGAAACTCTGGTTCTAATTTCTGTGTCTCTCTCCAGGCTCCCGTGGTGCCAGCTGAGCCCCACTAAAGGCTCATTCCCACAAGGTCACCACAACTCAGTCTTGACTGCTTCTGGAGCTCTCATCTGATATCCAGGGCTTGGTATCTAGATCTCTTGACCACTTCTGACCTGCACTACCTGACTCTTTCATTCTGCTATTACTCAGCTCCAATGGTACTGGACCCATTTCTGTTCCTCCAAAGATCTTTCTGTCTCAAGATCTCTTTGCACTGAGTATTTTATGTGTTCTTTCTTCTTCCTCTGCCTGAACAGCTTCACTGGTTTCTGACCTTTGCAAATCGGGTCTCTGTTCCAAAGTCATTTTCTTGATGAGGTCTTCCCTGATACAGCCTGTATCCCACAACCTGGTCCAACATCTCCTGGAACATCTCCCAGGACACTATACAGGCAGGGATGTGTGTGTGTGTGTGTTTGACAGGGTGCTGGAGGATCACATAGGTGGTTTTTAGGGGAGGGCTTGAAAGTGGCTTACATCACTTCTGCTTATATTTCTTTAGTGTGAGCTCAGTTTTATAGACTTAACCTATCTGTAATGGAGAAATTTGATTGATTGATTGATTAGGAAGAAGAAACAGCATGTAGGGAACATAATGAATTCCACAGCACACATAACTAAGAGGTTAAGTATGTGACTTCAATGAGATACTCAGTGGCACCAGACTCTAGTTTTTCTCACTCCATTTTGGGATTCTCTTTCACTTTGACAATATTCTCAGATAGGCTCTTCTCTCACTAATACAAAAGAGACACACAGAGTCTGTATGTTGCTGCTACAATGAAAGTCTCCTGGAAGCCACAGCAGAAGTCTCATGCACTCTAGCTGGGTCACTTTCCAATTACTATGATGAAGTTTACATGAACCATGTTGCATTTTCTATCCCTGAATTTGGGGGATGAGTTGGGGTAGGCAACTGAACCACAGTAGATCAAGGAGGAATCTTTAAAGGCATTTTATAGGAAGTAAGATGAATCAATGCTAATGGTAAAAAAGAAAATCAAATACCCACTATAACAGTTTATATGCTTTATCAACCAACAATACACAATTCTAATTGCTCTCAAAGTTAACCTCAAGATGGATATATCACATTTTCTTGCAGTAATGGCCACTACCAGAATACTATATAACCATGTGGTAAAGTACATAGAAACTCATGGTTCTTTGCTTCATCTTATTTTAGCCTGAATCTTTTGTTGACTAAGGAGAAACCTAAAGCTTACATGTCAGAGTTCACTTCCTCTAAAGCACAATGATGATGATGATGATGATGATGCTGGCAACCAATATTTACTAAGTATATGTTATTATGTCAGGCACTATATGAGGTGCTTTACATAGATTATCTCTTTAAGTTTCATGGGAGTCCTATAAACTACTATCCTTACAGATGAGGAGATGGAGGCTCAGATTTCCTTGTTGACAGTAATGAACTGCTAATGAATAACCAGATCATACGGTTCCACTTTAGATAGCATAAGAGTTTGTCACATGTAAGGTGACTGAGGGGAGGAACATTACCTTTTCATTCTTGGTATCACCAAAGCACTGAGTAGAAAGCTTTGTCCCTCATGAGAGGAGACCAAGTGACACGGAGCCAGGCTTCCACTCTAGTTCTCTTATTCTGCGCTTTTGTCTCCCTTTCCCTCCTCTCCGTGTGACAAGGGACTTCCAACCCACTGGCTCACCTTCCTCTTTAATAAGCAGTAGAGCACGACGCACAGGGTACGTGCCATGTGTTATGACAGCTACGGAGCATGAAGCCGTCAAAAACAAGGACAGGCAGAGGCCTCCGTCCACACTTTCATTTAGCATCCCATGGGGCCCATGATTTTCAACTAGACCCTTTAGATTATTAGGGTAGTCTTTAGTGCTTCAAACCTAAACTCATTTTGACCGTCTGTTCCCCCCGCCCCCGCCATGCCTTCATACCATTTCCAAAAAGAGCTGCAATCGTGAGCAGGAATGTCTGAGATCCAGATTGAATCAGATTCAAGCAATTCCAGCTGCAACTGGATTTTCTATTTCTCTCTAGTCCAGTGTTTTAGGCCAATCCTCCACTTGATGAAATAGAAAAAGTGTAATTCAAAAACACTCACTATATCTTCTACCTGCAATTTTAAGAGAAATGAGGTTACTGAATTAAAGGTGAAGACCCTACTGTTGCTCAATGGAGGATCACAAGGAATTACTTGGTAGTGGAAGCACAAGGGGCGGCACCTGCTGCTCAGTCTGCTAGATGCTCAGTCCTTTGCCTCTGTCTTCCCTGGACTCGGTCCTGCCGATCCTTTAAGCCTAGGCTCAAACAGCACCACCTGCAGCCCTCTTAACATGCTCCACATGCTCTTCCACTGCACTTCTATGCCTGTGCTCAGACCTCTTTTAAGTTTCTAAAACTGGTGAGATGTACTATTAATGTATCCCTCTCTCTTCCCCTCTTTGTCCCAACTATGAAAGACCGTATCTTACCCATCTTAGAAACCCCAGGGCTTAGCCCAGTTTAGCAGATACAGTGAGTTCAAATAAATAGCAGTTGAATTGAACGGTGGATGGAATGACATTGTATGAGGCAGGGAAAACAATATCCTGTAAATGGGGAACCTTGGCTCTAGTCTTGGCTTTGGAACCACTCCTCACATGCTGCAGGG
>RJWM01037882.1:0-17138 GCA_004363535.1 Dasyprocta punctata | reverse complement strand
CCCCTTCCTTCATTTCCCCCTTCACCCTCCCTAGCTCCCCTTGCCAAATGAGCGTTTTCTTCCTATTTCATAATGTCTAGTACATATTCTGGTCCTTATTTATACTTCTGGTTTCTCACACCAGAGAAACAAGTTGATATTCTCGCATGTATGTTTGATTTATTTCACTGAAGAGTATGGTTTTAAGGTCCATTCATTTACCTATAAATATCTCAAGTTTATCCTTCTTTATGGTTGAGTAGTATTCCATTGCATTTCTTTAAAAACCCAGATCTTCTTTAGCCATTGATTGGTTGATGAGCATTTGGGGTGTTTCCAAGATTTCACTATTACAAAATGTGCTGCTATAAACATGAGTATGCATGTATCTCTGTCGTATGATGTTTTTAATTCTTTCAGGAAGATACCAAGAAGGGGAATGGCTGGGTCAAATGAAACCTCTACTTTTGGTTTCTTGAGGAATCTCCACACTGATTTCCACAGTAGTTGCACCAGTCTACACTCCCACCAACAGTGGAGAAGGGTTTTTCCCCCACATCCTGGCCAGCATTTGTTATTAGTTGATTTCTTTATGATAGCCATTCTTTCTGTAGTGAGACAGAATCTCAGCATTGTTTTAATTTGCATCTCTTGAATGACAAGTGGTGTTGAACATTTTTTTCCTACATTTATTTGCCATTTCTACTTCCTAATCTGAGAAGTGTCTATTCATTTCAGATGCTCATTTTTGAACTGGGTCTTTAAATTTGGGGAATCTGAATTTTTTTAGTTCTTTATATATTCTCAGTATTAGTTCCTTGTCTCAGGAACACCTGACAAAATTTTTTCCCACCTAGTGGGTTGTCTCTTCATTCTGTTAATGATCTCTTTTGTTGTGCAAAAGCTTTTTCATAAGGTAGATCCCGGCCATTTGTGGACTGGGGGGAGAGAGAACAACCAGCAAGCAAGCCCAGTCTGGGAACCAGCACCATGCACAGGTTGCTGCTGGACCAGAAACAGCCAGACCCAAGCCTCTCCCCGTGAGTCAGTGCTATTTGCAGACTGGAGGGAGAGAAAACAAGGCCACACCAGCAAGCAAGCCCAGTCTGGGAACCAGCGCCATGTATGGGCTCCCCGCCAGACTGGAAACAGCCAGACCCCAGCCCCTCTCAGTGCACAGGCTGGCAAACAAGAAGTACCAATCACCCCCATGCCCCCATAAGCATCTGGCTTATCCAAAGAAACACAAACTGTGATGATAGCTATCAAGGTGAAATGCAATTGGATGCCTGCAGTGCTTTGTTGTTACACTAACATTGCAGGTCTAGGGCCAGTGGTCTGATCATAGGTTCAGAGGATAGCGGTACACAGTATGGCATCTAGGGGGGATCTTCTTCTGAGGATTGTAGCCATTGTTGATTCCCTATAGTCTTGTTTTGTAGTTCTTTATCATTTCCATTGTTTTGTTGGGTTGGGTTTTATTCTCTTTTGTTTAGTTTGATTATGTTAAATCCAATGGCAGGAGCAGCTGTTTCAAAGATAGCAAGATATTTTATGGTAGCAATTTTGGATTTACTATTGACTTGTTCTGAAATCCTTTATTGCATTCATTGTTTTGTTTTTATTGTTTCTATTCTGTTCTGTTCTGTTTGATTTTTACTATGTTCGAAGTTATCTGCTGCTATTTTGAAGACATCAAAAGGCATTATGGTAACTATTGTTGATTTCCTAATGGTTTGAAATCCTCTGTCTCTTACACTGGTTTGTTTTGATTGCTTTTACTCTGTTTTATCCTCTTTAAAATAAAATTTAAAAAATTACAAAACAACAAACACACAAGAGGAACATTCCTCTACTGTCTGGAAAACAGCAGTGCAAGTATTTTGATGAGTGGCAACTAACCCTTGGTCTCAAAGTAGGGACCATGCATGGACTGATAGGGATGGTGGCAGTCCAGAGCGTTCATTCCTGCTATGCTTAGACATTGCTTAAATTTGTCCCCAAAGGTTCATGCATTGCAAGTGGGTCCCCAGTGTGACAATGTCAAGATCGGAGCCTAGTAGGAGACAGGTCTTTAGGTCATTGGAGAGGCACCCTCGGAAAGTATTAAGGGAGTTCGTGTGGGAACTGAGTTAATTCTTTTTGAGATAGGGTCTCCCTAGGTAACCCTATGTTGCCTCGAACTCCCAGGAACTCTCCTGCCTCAGCCTCCTGAATGCTGGGATTACAAATGGGGCTGCATGATCTTGGACTTCAAACCTCCAGAAATCTCTTTTCTTCTTAGGTGTTAAACTCCAGGTATATCACTATACTCATGAAAAACAGACCAGTGCAATACCTTATCTAAGTAAGCAGCCATTTGTTGCATGGCAGATAAACCCAGGATAGCCAAATCTGCCATATTCAAGAGAAGCAGAAATGTATATTGTTAGGTAAAATTACCTACTTTGAATAAAATGGATTTGAAAAAAATAACATAATATTGAAAAAAAAAGAGATTCCAGTTGTTGATTCTTAGTAATATTTCCTTTGTGCTCTGGGTTTTGTTCATAAAGTCTTTGCCTCCACCAATGTCTTCAGGAGTTCTACCCATTCTATCTCCTAGCGGATTTAGTGTTCCTGTTTGAATATTTAGATTTTTGATCCATTTTTAGTGTAGTGTGTGGTGAAAGACATACATTTAGTTTTAATCTTTGGCATGTGGAAACCTGATTTTTTCCAGCACCATTTAGTAAATAGGCTATCTTTCTTCCAGTGAATGTGTTTGACTCCTTTGTCAAAGATAAGGTGATTAAGTATGTCTGGAGCTGTTTCTGCATCTTCTAATCTATTCTCTTGATCCCTAGGTTGTTTTTGTTTGTTTTTGTTTTTTGTTTTTTGCCAGTATCATGCTGTTTTTATCACAGTAGCTTGGTAGTATAGTTTCAAGTCAGAGATTGTGATGACCCTGTACCTTGCCTTTGATGCCCAGAAGTCTTTGCTATATTAGGTCTCTTCTTGTTTCAAATGAATTTAGGATATTTTGTCGGGGGTGGTACCAGGAATCAAACTCAACACCTTGTGTTTTTCAGGCAGGCACTGTGCCCCTGAGCCATATTCCCAGCCCTGGAGAGTTTTCTCTAATTCTGTGAAATATGCTGTTGGTATTTTGATCTGAATTGCATTAAATCTGTGTAAATCTGTAAATCTGTGTTCTGATATCCTCTTCAGTTCCCTTTTCAGGGTACTGTAGTTTTAAATGTAGAGGTCTTTTACTTTCTTGTTAGATTGATTCCTAGGTATTTCATTTTTTTCAGTGCTGTTATAAAAGGCATGGTTTCCCTAAATTCTCTCTTAGTGAGAATTTTGAGAAACCTAAATTGTTATTTGTGTACAGGAAGGCTACTGATTTTTGAATGTTGAATTGGCATCCAACTACAGAACTGAATTTGGTTATTAAATCTAGAAATCTTGTGGGGGTCTGAGCTATTGGGGTCTGTAACTAGATCCCCAACCTCCCAGAAAAATGCGCAGTGAAGGCCCAAATAACTGAGACAAGCGATATGATCCTTAGGGCTCCAGGAGGACCAAGATCCACTGCAGAGTTCATAACTCTGGTGGCTGAACTAAGACTGCCTCTGGGCGGCCTGTATTTATTCAGAACAAGGAAGGGATTTAGTAGAAACTGCAGGAAACCTGAGCAGGAACTTGGGAGGGGTTCAAGGACCCCTCCAAGCAACAGATGACAAGAATTAGGCAAGTCTCTAGGTGTCCTCAGTTGTGGCCCATCCTGCCCCCTAGGCATCTCCTCACTCTCAGTTCAGCCATGCATGGGCCAGGCTACAGTGCTGCATGAGTATGGGGTTTCAACAACTCCAACAAAATCTTTTTGGTGGAGTTTTTGGTGTCTTCTATGTAGAGTATCGTGTCATCTGTAAATAATGATAATTTTTCTTCCTTTCCTATCCTTATTCCTTTTTTCTTTCTCTTGTCTAATTGCTCTAATATTTCCGAAACCATATTGAATAGGAGTAATGACAGTAGACATTCTTGTCTTGTTCCTGATTTTAGAGTGAAAATTTTCAGTTTTTGTCCATTTAGTATGATGTTGGCTGTTAGTTTGTCATAGATGGCTTTTATCAGATTGTGATAAAGACCATCTATTCCAATTTTCTGTAGGATTTTTATGGTGAATGGTTGTTGGATTTTGTCAAATGCTTTTCCCATGTCCATTGAGATGATCATATGGTTTTGTCTTTGGCTTTGTTGATATGATGTATTACATTAATTGATTCATGTATTTTAAACCGTCCCTACATCCCTGGGATGAATCTTACTTGGTCATCGTGTATAATCTTCTTGATGATTTGCTGCATTCTGTTTGCGAGTATCTTACTAAGGATTCTTACATCTATGTTCATTAGGGAAATTGGCCTGTAGTTCTCGTTTTTGTTTGGATCATTCTCTGACTTTGGTATCAGGGTAATGCTTGCTTCCAGGAATGACTTTGGGGGTATTACTTCACTTCAATTTCTTTAAAGAGTTTGAGAAGTAGTGACATTGTCTTCTGTAAATTCTTGTAACATTCAGCAGTGAAGCCCTCAGGCCCTGTGTTTTTCTTTGTTGACAAGTTTTTAATTACACTTTCGATTTCATATCTATCTATATATATCTATATTTATATCTATATCTATATCTATAGTCTGTTCCTCTAGTGAATACTGATACAATACTCTTCTGAAAATCAGTACATTTTAACATTAATGTATTTAATATTTATTTACATTTTGTCACATTTCAAAAGAAATTTGAGACAATAAATATTATTACTTAGCAAATAGCTTTTTAAGATCATTTAAAATTGTGATTAAAATGTACATGACATTTACCATTTTAGCCTGAAGTGCATAGGTCAGTGGTATTAAATATATTGTGAATTACCAATCTCTATTCCCACTATTCCCAGAACTTTTTCATCTTCCTCAACTGAAACTCTAATCAAACAACTTCCTATTCCTCCAGTCCTCAGACCCTGATAACCACCATTCTACTTTGTGTCTCTATGACTGACTACCCTAGCTATCTCAACTTTGTTTACTTTAACATTCTATATAATATCTCTCCTTTATCTTGTTTAAGACTTCTGCTAGTTTGAAAGTCAACTTTTTTTTTTGGTACCAGGAATTGAACTCAGGACCTTGTGCTTGCCAGTCAGGTTCTGTGCCACTGAGTTATGTCCCTGGCCCTTAAAGAGTCAACTTTTTAAAAAGTTAAAATGTTTGTAAAATTGAATTTACATAAAGCAAATTGCATATAAGTTCCTTTAAAACACACACACACAAATTTTCATCTATCTTCATGTGAATGCATGTGCGACACAAGTATTATGAGCCCATCTGTAACGTCATGAGACTCACATGCCATTTTATTTTGAAGTCATGATGTACGCCTAAGTGAAATGGCAGAATACAAAATTATTGGTGGTAATTCCATTTACATAAGAAGAACATCTTTGTGTGTTATTGGACCGGCAAAAAATAACTGAGAAAATAAAAATATATTATTTATTAGAGTGGTGCAATTTTTGAAATGAAATTTTAAAAAATTATCAGTAATATCATCAAATTAGAGAAGAGCTTGTTATTATTATTTAATTTATCTTTTTAGGTGGTTTTCTCACACTGTTTTCCAAGCTGTCCTCAAACTCCTGGGCTCAAGTGATCCTCTTACTTCAGCCTCCCAACTACCGATGACACAGGCTTGTAGTACCACACATAGCAATGCTTTTTTTTTGTTGTTAAGAAAATGGCAGAGCTGGGCGTGGTGGCGCACGCCTTTAATCCCAGCACTCGGAAGGCTGAGCTACGCAAAGTGCAGTGAGTTCAAGGCCTGCTTGGGCTACAATGGGAGCGCAAGTCTGGCCTGAGCTACATAGTGCGACCCTGCCTCAAAAACTAGGGCTGGGAATTTGGCTCAGTGACTTAAGCGCCTGTCTGGCAGGTGCGAGGTTGTGAGTTCAATCTCCAGTGCCGCAAAAAGAAAAGAGAGAGAGAGAGAATGGCAGAGAATGGGTGTTGCAGTCACAGGTTAATAATTTACAGGAGAAAGGGCTAAGAGTATCTTACATTTCAATGTTTCTTAAAAATCAGGCATTGTGAACATTTTTCCCAAGCCTAGCCAATGTGTATCTTTTTTTTTTTTTTTTTTGCCAATGTGTATCTTGAAAGCATGTGTTTTCACTGAGTACTTGTGCATAAATGCTGACCCATAAAATGACCATTATATTTTTACATATTCAGTACATGTTCCTTTATTAGTTTACCCAGGAACAAAAGCAAATGTCAATCGTTTGCTCTTATCAATTCATAATACTCCATTTCAGTCACAGTGTGTTCCCATTGAATACATACAGGATAAAAGTAGAAAGCTCTGAGACGGTGTTCTTTCCAGTTGCTCAGATGTCTTGCGGAGCTAAAGTTTTATAGGGGTGGATGGGTGAACTTGGTTTAAAATGTTTAAAAGGCAGGAAAAGACAGCAGAATCCATTTCTCATTGACATGAAGCTGTCTGAAATGAAGCCCAGATTCTGAATATTCTGAATACCTACTCTCAGCCTCTTGTAAAAGGGCCCAGTTTCCCAGGGCCTAGTAGCTAGAATGTTGGAGAGGTAGTGAAGGGGACAGACCTAGAAAACACTGCTTCAGCCCGGCGTGGTGGCACACGCCTTTAATCCCAGCATTCGGGAGGTTAAGGTAGGAGGAGTGTTGTGAGTTCGAGGCCAACTTGGGCTACAATGCGAGTGCAAGGCCAGCCTGAGCTACACAGTGCGACCCTGCCTTAAAAAAACCAGGGCCAGGAGTTTGGCACAAGGTTGTGAGTTCAATACCTGGTGCCACAAAAAAAAAAAAAAAAAAAAAAAAAAAAAAAAAAAAAAAAAAAAAAAAAAAAAAAAAAAAAAAAAAAAAAAAAAAAAAAAAAAAAAAAAAAAAAAAAAAAAAAAAAAAAAAAAAAAAGAAAAAGAAAAGAAAAGAAAAAGAAAAAGAAAAAAAAAAGAAAACACTGCCTCATGGTACAACTTTTTCATATCCTCCCAGCAACCCACCACAGTACTGGTGATGGCTTGGGTCAACTCAACAAGCACATCTGGGACACCTTTTTTGTGTCAGAGACGGTGTTCTCTGAGGACACAGAAGGGCAGCAAAGTACAGAATCCAGCTGAGACAGCATGAAGAGACCCACTCTGCATTTTCCTAAAGCTGTTACTCTAAAGCCCCACTGGCTACACCAGGACAGGGAACAATAAAGGGGACAGATTAAGTCCAGCTTCAATTCTCCGGGGTGCCTTGGTCTCTAGGAAAGCAGAATTGCAAGATGAGTTTCCCAGCACACAGTCCAGCTTGAGGCCCAGGGGCCAGATAAGGGAGAGAGGGCAAAAGCAGAAGTCAGCTCCTTTTGAGGCAGGCAATAGGTCGGCACTTTCTTCCTCTACATTTTTGTGTGTGTGTGGGGGGGTCTTATCGATTAACTGTATAGAAAGAAGAGATCAATATACTAAATTCCATATACTCACTACTGCATTCATCAAATCTTAGCGAGTTCCTGTAACTGTTTTAGGCTTTGAAAAGAGGAATAAATTGATAATATCATTGAGATCATCTATTAATCTCTTTCCAAACCTTGCCTCTCCCCCAAGGGTAGCTGGCATTCTGAATGTGGTATTTACTTCTCACAGGCATGTTTTTATGCTGCTGCTACACATATATGTGTGCAAAAATATTGTTTGTTCTGCTGTTTTTGACATGTATATATTAATGGAAACAAAATTATTGTGTTGAAAGATTGAACTGCTTCCCAAACCAGTTGTGTGCTTCACACTGCAGCAGTGCGTGAGAGCTCTGCTTCACATCTTAGTTGACACTTGGTGGTTTCTTACACTTAGGCTGTGACAGAACGCCTCTGTGCTGCTATGAACGAGGTCAGTCATCTTGTGTATTTAAAGCCAATTTCTATTTTGTCTTGTGAAATGCTATCTTTTTTTTTTTGCATTTTTCTACTAAGCTATCTTTTTCTTAATGATTTTAGTTCTTTACATATTCTAGATGCCAAAACTTTCTGTTACCTGAGTTGCATAGATATCTAGATATAGATAGCTATCTCATAGAGCTACCTCTATCTATGTATCTATGTACCTATGTATCTGTCTATCTATCTACCCATCCATCCATTCATCCACTGTTGTTGTTACAGTGCTAGGGATTGAGCCCAGGGCCTTGCACATGCCAGTCAAGTGCTCTACTGCTGAACTATGTGCCATTTGATGAACAAAAGTTATTAATCTTATAAATTTATCAGATTTTTTCCTTCCTATTTAGGCCCATTCTACATTGACTTTTATGATTAGTGTAAGGCAAGAATCCACTTCATTTTTTCTATAGGGATAACCAAATTTCACAGTATGTACTTATAAATTTATCAGATTTTTTGCTTTAAGGTTTGCACTGTTTGTGTGTGTGTACACATGTATGCCCATGTGTTTGTGTGTGTGTGCACACGTGTGTATGTCTAGTTTAAAGAATCTTCATCCCAAAGTCATCATGCTATGTGTTGTCCTTTTTCTTTTTTTCTAAATGTTTAAAACATTCCCAAACTGGGTGTGGTGGCACACGCCTGCAATTCCAGCACAAGGGAAGCTGAGACAGGAGGATTGCCCTGAGTTCAAGGTCAGTCTGGACTACATAGTGAGTTCAAAGTCCACTTGAATTATATAGCAAGACTCTATCTCAAAGTAAATAAAATAAAATAAAATAAAATAAAATAAAATAAAATAATTTTTTCCTTCCTATTTAGGCCCATTCTACATTGACTTTTATGATTAGTGTAAGGCAAGAATCCACTTCATTTTTTCTATAGGGATAACCAAATTTCACAGTATCATTTGCTCCCTTCTGAACAGATGTATCATTTTTCTTTTTCTTTTTTCTTTTTTTTGGTTCCAGGGATCGAACTCACAACCTTGCGCCTGCCAGGTGAACACTTAGGCCACTGAGCTAAATTCCCAGTCCTGGATGTATCGTTTTTCTGATTTTCATAGTTGGTTTCTCTATTTTTGCAGTGATCTATGTACTTGTCCCTCTGCCCACACCACATTCCCCTTAATGACTGTAACTTTATCATTAGTGCCTCAGTGTTTCAGGTTTATTGTGGTCCCATAGCCATCCGTATTAGCACTTGTCTCCTTTGTCATTTTTGTAGTATGTATTATTAGTAGTAGTCGCATTATGTTATGCTAGAGTGAGTGTGACAAACTCCCACTTTGTCCTTCTGCTCCTGCCCTGGCTGTCCTGGAGACACCGGTACAGCAAACAGAGTTCTTAGAGTAATGCATGCTGAAAGCTGGAATACAGCCAGCAATGAACTGGGTCTTCCCCCCGACACTATCCAGAGGCAAGGCAGCTGTTAACTGCCCGTTCAAGCCAGCATGCTTGGCACTGATTGTTGAAAACGGTAGAGATGGTGAGCTCATTACAGTCTTGGGTGAGGTATTAGATACAGCTGCCCAGTAATTATTTGATGAGTTAGAGAGTTGCCCCAGGCCTGCCAGGGCATCAGCGAGCAACATCAATGGGGAATGTGGGGAAGTCTGGGTAGATTATGCATATTTGTGCAGGTAATAGAGGCTTTACCACTTTATAATATTTATTTATTTATTTATTTATTTATTTTTGAGACAGTGTCTCACTATGTAGTTTAGGCTGGCCTTGTAGCGATCCTCCTGTTTCAGCCTCTGGAATGCTGGGATTACAGGCATGTGCCAGCATGCCTAGCAGTCCCATAATAAAAAGTAGACTAAATGCTTGTTATAATGGAATACTTATTGTAAGGCAAAAAATCTAGAATTCTCCATTCATATTATTTGGTTGTACTTTTATATTGTATAATAAACTCTAACAAAAATGACCTCAAAGGAAAGAAAATGTATGTTAAATTTTTAAAAATACTGTAATTAGTTTTTACTTCTCAAGGAAATTTACGATAAACCTATAATTGTATGTCCGTGTTTGCCATTCCATAGGGCAAGTGATCATAGCACTGGCCATGTGAAAACCAGAAGACCAAACCTGCTGAAGAAGCAGAGGCATCTTACTTGGCAGGCAGAAGTCACACACAATATAAGAAGACCATACTTGTTGACAATGACCTTCTGCAGAAGGTGAAGCATGACTTCATTGAGATCAAATGTGGTAAATTAATTTTTCTCATTGTGCACATATATGTGTGCATATATATACAGAGTCCACCAAAAAATGTATACATCAGGAAAAGAAAAATAGTATATTTTTATATTATTTTAGTATGGTGTTACCCTTGTATGGGGGACCCTAGAGGATGTTGTATATCACAGAAAACCCACTACATTGCCAGCAGCCCTTAGAGAAGAAATTGAAAATGCATGTGCAGCAATCTCAATAACCAAGGTTACCCAAGCAGCAGTTTGCCATGCTAATAAATGTCTGGAAGTGAATGGCCACCATTTTGATCACCTCTTGTAATTGCAGACACCAAATATAACTTGTATTAATCTAAAGTTATCTCAATAAATGTAGTATTAAAATGTCTATAGAAGTTTTCTTTTCTTGAAGTGTGTATACATTTTTTGTAGACTGTATATATACATTTTTATTATAAATGTGTTCATATATGGGTGGGGGAGAAAAGAGAGAGCAAAAAAAGAGGGAGAGAGGAAGAGAGAGAGATAGAGAGATTTAGCATATACATCAAGAGTCATCCAGGAATGGTGGCAACAGTTGGAGTTTGAGGCAGAAGGAATGCAAGTGGAGGCCAGCACACGTGTGCATGCATGCACACACACACACACGCACACACAGAGAAAGTGATTATCTTTTCTAGGCATGGTGGAACACAAGGTAAACTTGGATACTCAAGAGGTTGAGATAAAAAGGTCACAAGTTCGAGGCCAGCCTGGGCAAAGTGAGACCATGTCTCAAAATAAAAAAGGGCTGGGGCGATAGCTCAATGGTATTGCAATGACAAGCAGAAATAACGAAATGACACCCAAGATTTGGAAGCAGATTTATTTACGTCAATGGGAACTAATTGGGATCATTCCCAGAATATCAGGCCTTGATCTCTGGTGACCTAGTGTTTATATGAGATAAGCAACCAGGGAGTACAGAGGCAGAATGGCTTGTCAATTGGTGATTGGTTTATACAATGTGCACCAGAGTGACCAGCCATTTCTAAGAGACAGAAACGACCACAACTGAAACAGGAACTGTTACCTGGGCAACTGACAAACTGAAGTATACTGGCTGTGTGTGTTGGGGGGGAGGATTTTGTGCTACAGTAGAGTGTCAGAGTGATTGTCCCTAGGTGAGGGATATTATCATTTTTCTTTTCTTTTCCTTTCCCCATTTAGTTTTTCTTTTTTCTTTTCTTTCTCTTGGTGGCACTGAGGATTGAACCCAGGGGTGCTTTACTACTGAGCTGCATACCCAGCCCCTTTTATTTTGAGACACAGTTTTGCTAAATTGCCCAAGTGGAATTTGAACATTCCATCTTCCTGCCTCAGCCTCCCAAAGTGCTGTGGTAACAGGTGTGATTGTCAATTGATCATGTCAATTCGAGTAAGAATTTTGTGACTCATTTCTGTAATAGCAAATAACAGAAAAAAAAATTCACGTTGGGGGAGGTGACTGATTTTACAATATGAGATAAACTACAGAGATAAATATGAGCCAAGCATGGTGGCACACACTTGTAACCCCAGCACTTGGGAGGCTGAGGCTGGAAGATTGCTATGAACTCGAGGTCAGCCTAAGCTACATAAGCAAGTTCAAGGCCAGCCTGCACTACATCAGGAGACCCTGTCTCAAAAAAAAAAAAAATGCATTTATGAGTACACCCATGTGTTTTAGTAGCCCCAACTAAGCCACACCTGGCTCCTAACTTTGTAGTCCTCACCTCCTGACTGTGTGTTGCATCATAGACTGTGCTTAGGCCAATGGAGTGTTTAAGACATGAGGCAGCAAGAGCTTGAAAGGCACCTGAGTATTTCTGCTTGCTCGCCTGCCCTTGCCTCACATGAGAACTTGCCCGATAGACAGATGTAAGAGATATACATGGAGAAAAGCAAAGGTCACCCTAGTTTAGCAACATCCAGCCAACTGCCACCGTGTGACAGACCCGCCAAGATCCACTGCTGATTGTGGATGCGTAAGCACCTGCAGTCAGTGTCATGCTAGTGTCTCATCAGCCACAGGCATGCAAGCAAGGAGAATGAGTCACAGGTGCTTTGTTGTCTGCATTGTTGGGTCATTAGATAACTGATAAAACAAACAAAAACAATAAATACACCGTGTGGAGAAGAGGGGATAAAGGAGAGCCAAAGAGAGTGCAGTTACATAAAAGTTAGCATAGCAAACCCAGACACAGAATATCCTGTGCATGTTCCCAAAGATAAACCAGAATGCTTTGTAAATTAGACCACAGCGTAGTCTGTAACATGTTTATCGAACCTTTTGTTTTCCAATGACTTTACTGAGTTACACACATATTATACAGTTCATTCAGTTACAGTTCTAAAATTTAAAGTTTAGGGAGTCTCAGGGGGAAAAGCTGAGAACACTGGTAAGAAATACTGAAGACTATATGAAGCTCTTTAAAGATTTTTTCTTTTTTGGGGTGGGGGGGTGTACTCCTGTAATCCCAGCACTCAGGGGGCTGAGGTAGGAGGGTTGCCATGAGTTTGAGGCCAGCCTGAGCTATATAGTGAGTTCAAGGCCAGTCTGGACTACATAGCAAGACCCTATCCCCGCCTCTCCCCGCAAAAAAGGAGTTTTTGTTTTGTTTTGTTTTTATTTTTTATTTTGGGATGGAGTCTTGCTAAATTACCCAGGCTGGCCTTGAACTCACGAACCTTCTGCCTCAGGCTCCTACATAGCTGGGATTACAGTTGTGTACCTCTACACCTGTCAAATAAGCAGCTTTTTTTTAAAAATTGAGGATTATTGAACCCAACACCTTCACACTGAGCTACATCCTCAGCCCTTTTTATTTTTTGAGAGCGGGTCCTGCTAAATTGCAAAATTGCCCAGGCTGAGCTTGAATTGTAATTCTCCTGCCTCGGCCTACCAGAAAGCTGGAATCACAGGCACGTGCCACCATACCTGCTCTAAGAGCAGCTTTTATTTTTTATTTATTTATTTTTTTTTGCGGCACCTGGGCATGAACTCGTAACCTTGCGCCTGCCAGACAGGCACTTAAGTCACTGAGTCAAACTCCTGGCCCTGGTTTTTTTTTGAGGCAGGGTCGCACTATGTAGCTCAGGTTGGTCTTGTGCTCGAGTTGTAGCCCAAGCCGGCCTCGAACTCACAAGGCTCCACCTACCTCAGCCTCCTGAGTGCTGGAATTAAAGGTGTGTGCCACCACGCCCAGCTAAGAGCAGCTTTTAAAACAATTTCTTTTAGTAACTGTTAATACTTATCACTGGAACATGTCATTAGCTGAAAAGAAAGGCATCCTGGAGTATAAACACACAGGGTGAGCTTGTGACATTGTTTTCTGGAACTGATATATCTGATTTTTGATGAAGATGTTACTTAACTCCTTTAAAATTCAGTGTGAATCAATAACCTAAAATCTGTTTCATAAATCATATTATGAACTATTTATTCCAGCTGTAGTGAATCTTTACCTTATCTTGCTCAATTTAGCATTTAGTATTTTATGTTTTCTATTAAAAATAAAACAAGGTATATGTTTGTTGCTAGATCAATTAGTTTTTATTTTATCAAATACACAAAGAAAGTTTGAATATTGTGTCTAAACAATGAATAGGGATATTGCTAATTTTCACATATGATACTTACTTAGATATTCTGAAAAACCACACAGGCATGCATGCTTCATATATTCGACAAGAACAAATGCCCTTTATCATACTTGTTGCTCAACAGATAACTTACTTGCAAATTTATCAACACATTTTAGTGCATCATTTCAAAATAAGTAACAAAGAAACAGTGTATTTATTTCATTTTGTTTTGTATCATAAAATGGAAAAGCCAACGTTAGAGCTGTGCTATTTTAATCTTGTCTGTAATAATGTTACCAGATGCTACCTATAATTTACTTCTCTGGTTTGTGATCTTTCTTGAAAGAGATGAACACCTATTTGTATTGAAAATGAATAGCCTGTCATGGTGGTACATGCCTGTAATTCCAGCACTCAGGAGGCGAGGCTGAAGGATCACCAAGAGTTTGAGCCCAGCTTTGGCAACAAAATGAGTTCAAGGCCAACCTGGACCACATAGTGAGACTCTGTCTCAAGAAAAAAAAAAGAAGTCTGACTTTCTTCACAAAGTATGATTTGTTTGATTGGTTCGACAAAGACTAAATAAGCAGGTAACTGTGTACACAGATCCTCTGTTCCCACTTTCCAGACTGTACTAACTACATTACACTGTATGACCTTTTCTTAAGGGAGTAAAATCCACATTTCTCTTAGTTTTGACAAAAATACATTTAAATCAAATTATAACAATAGCATTTTACCAAGAAATATTGTATAGGCAAATGTACTTTAAAATTGACATTATTCCTATTTTCTCAACTTCTTTTGAGAATAGAGAACTAAACAAGGTGCCTCTAAGAGAAATAATAGCCATCATTTGCTAAGTCTTGGTAATATATTTTTTATATATTTCCCAGAAATTGAGGAAACATATGGCTCCAATGACTATGTAATGAATTTCTGCAAGTGGTGGTTTAAGTTTTCCCCTTCTGATAGAATTTTAAAAAGATCAGTCAAGTGAAAGTTCATGTATTATTAAAAATAATTTCTTGAAAATAGAACCTATGAATTTTTTTTTTTTGCTGGTATGTTGAGTACAAAGAAATAGATGATACTGTTAAAGAAAAATTTAAATCCCATCCACTTATATATTAAACAAAATTTCCCATTGCTAACATCTATAAAAAAATGAGGAACAGAATTAGTATGATCAACTAAATTCTTAAAAGTCTCATTCATCTCACTAAGAGATGCACTTCTGATATATTTTTACTTTTTGTTAGTGTTTCAGATTTGTATTATATCGTTGTTCTAATAAATTGTTTAAAGCAAATAGTTATCATAAGTCAATCCAGAAGAAATTTTTAACACTTAAGACACTCACAGGCAATTAAAATCTCAAATTTATCCCAGTACTTGGGAGACTCACGCAGGAGGATCGTTGTAAGTTCGAGACCAGCCTGGGCTACAAAGTGAGTTCAAGGTCACCCTGGACTGCATAGTGAGACCCTGTCTCAAAAAATAGGGCTGGGGATCTAGCTTAGTGGCTTAAGTGCCTGCCTGGCAAGTGCAAGGTTGTGAGTTCGAGTCCAAGTACCAAAAATAAAATAAAATCTCGAATTTGTTTGTATACTTTGCTGCACAGAATTATAATGCTATCACCAATGGAAGAAGTTTTATCATAAAATATTACTTTAGAATAACATCATAGTGAGAGTATAAATACATGTTCTGACAAAGAAAACATGAAGAAAAAGGAATGCTGTGAAATTTCTAACTGTTGGAAAAGAATTTAAGTATTTTTAAGTGGATGATGGTAAATATTATATTACATCAAATATGTGGCATTTAGTCTTCACTGCATATATTTGAAAGAGTGATGTTTTATTTTTATAAAAAATGACAACATTTATAAGATGTAGGAAATCATATACTTTCCAATCATGATGAAAAGTTCTATATGTCAACTTTAAAATGTGTCAAAGAATACAAGAATTACAAAATTTATCTAGTGGTGCCAATAAAAATATTTGAAGACAACTGTAATAATTCACATGTGATTGTGTGATATTTCACAGTTTCTTCCAACAGAGAACCACCTGAAAGTTTGGATTTCCACTATGGTCTGATATCACCCTCTCCTTTATAAGTCCACTAGCAAAAATAACTGGGTGGAAAATATTTGCAGAGAGGTACGAACTGTTGAAGTTTGTGATGAATGAAGCTAATGCTGCATCCAGCAGTTTAATGGTCATGACTGTAAGTCATATTAGAAGGCTTTTCATGGAGGCATGGCTGACAACTGGCATTTGGCCCTCCAAAATACCCTCTAGTGGACAGAGTCACTGGTGGAAATCTCAGCTTGAGCAAGAGGGCAAGATATGGTATCCCATCATTAATCAGTCTCTGGGGCTGATTTGTAAAATGGTAGGCATCAGGGATCTGGGGGAAATGGCAGGGCTATCTTAAGAGTGTGTGGGGACTGGGATTTGGGAATTGGGACATACCACACTCAGAAAAGAGAGGTGTAGGAGGTCATCTGAGAGGCTTGTTCAGAGGCATTACCACTTGTAAAGGGTAAGTGTGAGGTGACCGATTGTTCCAGTTTGACTTGATAGTCAAGTTAATGTTTGTTGTCACAGCATAATTATTAACAGTCCCCCCTTCCACTCCCAAAGTATCT
Organism: Dasyprocta punctata; assembly: GCA_004363535.1. NCBI lineage: Eukaryota > Metazoa > Chordata > Mammalia > Rodentia > Dasyproctidae > Dasyprocta > Dasyprocta punctata. Next base: position 684 of record RJWM01037882.1, on the reverse strand, counting down.
CAACTAGACTATAAATTATATACTGTAGAAGTTTGCTCTCAATTTCTATTTTATCTAGCTGTGGACCAGTAGTGAACAGTTGAAGGACTGGCTCTCTTCTGTAGACCACTCTGAAGCAGAACAGTTCTAAGGAGTCACAATAAGATTCTAGCAAGACATCTTTACTCTGGCGTTTAATGATTGCTTGCTCAGGTAAACAGTCCTCAAGTACTGAGGCCAGAGTCCTAGATTTAGTCCTTGTGGATGTGTTGTAGCTTCCTGGTGTTCCCTAGGCCTAGATCACATTCCTAAGGTCATAGACCAAGGTTCTGTGACCACAGGGAGTTTGCGTCCAACTAAGGGTTATGGACTAATGGAATTAAAGATCTCAAGAATACATGCGTGAGAATGGGACAGAAACATTCAAGCACTAGTCTCTGATTGTTTCTATATTTCATGTCAATTATAACAAGTGTAAGCCAGGCGTGGTGGCGCACGCCTTTAATCCCAGCACTGAGAGGCTGAGGTAGGAGGAGTGTTGTGAGTTTGAGGCCGGCTTGGGCTACAACGCGAGTGCAAGACTGGCCTGAGCTACACTGCGCGACCCTACCTCAAAAAGCTAGGACTGAGAGTTTGGCTTAGTGACTTAAGTACCCATCTGGCAGGCATGAGATTGTGAGTTTGATCCTCAGTGCTGCAAAAAAA